>MU756563.1:9606-21949 GCA_026770625.1 Nicotiana glauca | reverse complement strand
CACTCCAAAACTACTTCGAACCCAAATCTACCAACTCGATACAACTCATCATAGCTTAACACATATAAAGAAATAGAAATGAGAGAAACGGGGCTACAACTCTTAGAACGACTAACCGGGTCGTTACACTATCCTTGCTGTTTATCTTAGCCCCGGGCCTTAGTTACCGGTTACTGTTATTTCATGTCATGTATCTTTTGGTTGTTATACTTCTGTTACTATTATGGTTTCTACTGGAGTTACTAATAAAGTGTCTCCTTCCTTTTTCTTTTTTCTGAGTCGAGGGTCTATCGGAAATAGCCTCTCTGCCCTATCGGGATAGGGGTAAGGTCTACGTACACATTACCCTCCCTAGACCCCACTGTATAGGATTTTACTGGGTAGTTGTTATTGTTGTAATCTTCTTTAATCACGGATCCATCACCGATCAAGTGGTCGATTTTTTCATCAGGATGCTCAAAGAAGTCTGCCACATCCAAGTTAGTGATGTCAAATTCATTCTCATAGACAAGATTAGCTTCACGGCCTTTATTCTTTAGAGATACTTGATAAAGCTCAACCAAATGTCTTGGTACACGATAAATATTTGCCCAATGCACTTTTTCACCACAACGATAACATTCAGTTTCTGAACCATTTGTCGTTGGCTTCTCATCTTTCCCTTTCCACTTTTGGTGGTTATTTTTTTTTTTTTTGGCGGGGTGATTAACACCAGAAAAAATTCTTTCTTGTCCACGGTCTTGACCATGACCACGATCACGACCACGAATAGGGCCACGGCCTTTTTCATGCTTAGCATAATGGGAATACATCTCATCCACTTCAGGCAATGGTGTAGACCCAGTGGGTCGATTTTCGTGATTTCTCATGAGTAAATCATTATTTCGTTCAGCCACAAGGAGAAGAGAAATCAAATCAGAGTACTTCTTGAAACCTTTCTCTCTGTATTGCTATTGCAAGACCATATTTGAGGCATGAAACGTTGTGAACGTTTTTTCAAGCATATCATAATCAGTGATAGTATCTCCACAGAGTTTCAATTTAAAAGTAATTCTGTACATCGCAGAATTATATTCAAAAACAGACTTAAAATCTTGGAGCCTCAGATGAGCCCAATCATAGCGTGCTTGTGGAAGAGTGGCAAACTTTAAATTGTCATAACTTTCTTTTAAGTCATTCCACAAAACAAGTAGATCTTTGACTGTGAGATATTCTATTTTCAACCCTTCATCAAGGTGATAGCGCAAGAAAATCAAGGCCTTAGCACAGTCTTGGGTGGATGCTTTATTTCTGTCTTTAATGGCATCTCCAAGACCCAATGCATCTAAATGGATTTCAGCATCCAACACCCATGTCATATAGTTCTTGCCCGAAATTTCAAGGGCAACGAACTTTCTTTTCATAATGTCAGTCATAATTAAAAAGAGGAGAAAAGTTACCTTAATCTTCTCAAAGAGCTTCTTGAGACGGTAGAATCTCGTACTGATAACGTGTGATGAAACAATAAAAGTAGAAGAACAATATTGCAGAAAAAGAGAGAGAGAAAATTCTTATTGAATTTTGGGATGATTTACAATGGGGTAAGACCCCTCTATTTATAGGGAAAAAATAACTTAGTCACAAAGTAAAACTCTATACAAGATAGACATTCACTCTAAATAAAATTCTATTCATAACAAAAAATTTATTTAATACAAAGTTATTTACCATTAAAAAACTGTCAACTTTGTTAAAAGTTACGGATTATTTTAAAAAATTTACTATTTCCTTGTATGGTCATGATAAGTAGTAAATATCCTTCTCAAATTTCTAAGTTATTATTTTAATTTGTCTAAGTTATAAATTTTGTCTAATATTTTAGAACTTGCATTAAACTACACAAATTTGCATTAATTTCAATAAGATTATTGACAACAAAAAACAAGGTAGTGTATTGACACTCATGTCTAACTTGGATATGTGAAATACTAACTTGCCATGTATTTTAATTTCCTTTACTTCTATTTACTCTATCCATGCACTTTTATTTGTCTGTAATGAACTTGGCATATCCCTTATGAAATGATAAATAATGTATATTATTTTTTCGTTACACCCATAATAATAATATTTTAAGAAGTCTTAAGAAATGATTTAGGGAATAAGTAGTTAATGAGAAGGGTAAAACAAAAACAAAAATAGTTTTCTCTTGATTTGTTAAAATTGATAAGTAAAAGTAAAAATATATTTTTGTACAGTGGACAAGTAAAAGTAAATGGAACGGGTATTAATTATATATTGATCATATTACTAGATAATCATTGATTATAAAATATTCCCAAGCCCTAACCAAAATTAACTCCGGGGATATTTTTAAAAACTTTATCATTTCCTTGTATGGCCATGACGTGTAGTAAATCTCCTTCTCAAATTTCTAAGTTATTATTTCAATTTGTCAAGTTATAAACGTTGTCTAATATTTTGCATTGGACTACTCAAATCTTCATGTGTCAATAAGATTTTTGACCACAAGAACCAAGGTAGTGTATTCACACTCATGTCCAACTTGGATATGTGAAATACTAACTTGTCATGTACTTCAATTTATTTTATCTTTATTTACTCTATCCATTCACTTTTACTGCAATGGAGTTGGTACACCCCTAAAGAAATGATAAAATAAAATATTTTTTTTTTTCATAATACTCATAATAATGATAGAATTTTAAGAAGTCTTGAAAAATAATTTGGATAAGGGTAAAACATAAATAAATAAATAAAAGGTTTTCTCTTGATTTATTAAAATTGATATTAAATGGAGGGAGTATTACTTATATATAATACGAAAAAGGCCTAAAAATACCATTCAACTTACAGAAATGGCCTATCGATGCCATCCGTTAATAGCTTGCTATTTCCATTCCATTACTGTTATAAAAATGGCCCATCTATGCCATTATTTGAATAACGACTGGAATTGTTTTTTAAAATATTTATAAGACTTGAATTTTCACGTGTCCTATCATTATTGGTCCGAATTAACCCATGCCCTACATATTGCTAACCTTGGTTAGGCCTATCTACCCAAACCCAACCCGGTTAAAACAAAACCAAATCATTAACCCAAACCCAACCCTTCATACCAAATCCCCTTCACTCTCCAGTCGTCTTCCCCAAATCAGCAACCTAAAACCTCCATTAAATCCAATTTCTCCATTATCATTCTAAAATTGTAACCCTAGCTCTCTAGCGCATCATTTCATGTTTTTCCCAACATAAATTTTTATTGTTAAAGAGTTCAAAATATCTACAGGGTCAAGCAGCTCAATTAACTCAAAGAGGAAGTATCGTTATGAATTTGTAGCGCATCATTTTACGCCGACAACTCCTATGAACTATGAGAGACGTTTTTACAAGTGTCCATAGCTTAAAGTAAGTATAATTTACATACTGCAATTTGGTATCTTTTTGTGTAATATTTTATTTTTATAGGAACATAATCGGTGATTTTATTGTATAATTACTTGGCAGAAACAAGGCTGTGGGTATTGAGAATGGGATGATATTAAATTTCTCCCGCGAGTTGTAATCATCATTAGCAGTCAAAGGAGAAAATTGAAAGCTTTTGAAATTAAAATAAATAGGTTATTGAAGAAGATAGATGATTTAGAAGCTTCTGTTGTTATTGATGTTGCAACGATAACAGAGTTGAGGGAAAGATTGGATGCACTTGAAGCGTCTGCTACTGAGGATAACTTGAAGATTGTGGAGTTGAGGGGAAAAGTATTCCGGCAGTTGATTTTCTTGATTTGGTCGTTCGCTTGCCTTATTGTGTTCATGGCCGCATGGGCTACCAAATGATCCATGTAATGATCATTGCTTAGAATTCTATAGTTTGGTCTTTTATTAGGTATATGTTTGTGCTATATAATTTTGACTTCATGTAATAGTCTATGTTGTGAACTTGTTTCCAATCTTCCCAAATTATGTAATAGTCTATGTTGTGAACTTGTCTCCAATATTTCCGAATCATGTAATAGTCTATGTATTCAAACCTTATTAAAATTGTTCACCACATGGAGTAGCAGTGTGTTAGTACCATCTAGACTTGGTAAAGCAGATATAGGACTAAGATGTACTATATCTCAAGTGCAGATGAGACAATCTAAAGCTAATGCACATACCTAGATGCATCATATCAATAAAACTAAACCACAGAAGTCATGGTAGATCCATATGACTGTTACCAAACTGTATTCAGAATGCACATAAAAACTGTACATTCAAACTGCATAACTGCACATAATTGAAGCTAAACAACACCGCAAAAACTAGACATAAAAACTGCACATAATTGAAGCTAAACAGCACTGCAAAAATTGGACATAAAACTGCACATAATCAAAGCTAAACCAAACTGCAAAAACTGGACATTCAGCAGTTTCAAACTGTATTCACACAGTATTTTGCTTAGCTGAACATTACAAAAAATAGTAGGTTAGTTGCCAATGCTAATTACAAAAAATAGTACTTTAAATTGTCTAGCTGCTAGTGCTAATTACAAAAATAGTACTTTACACAGTCTAGCTACTAGTGCTAATTACAAAAAATAGTACTTTAAACAGTCTAGCTGCTAGTGCTAATTACAAAAACAGTAAACTAGCTTTCAATCATATGCTTGTTCTCATTGGTCCTTCCTTGCCTTTATTTTGTAATTCTTTTTTCTAATTTTTGCTTGAAGTTGGCTTGAAGTAATTGCTGGTTTTCCATTCCAAGTAGTCTTTGTTGGTGAATAAGGCAAATTCGTTGGTCTTGTTGCACCTGTTTCATCTCCAGTAAATTGGATCCTTCTTGTACAAGTTGCAATCATTTGTACCTTCCTCATGGCTAGTCTTATGTCAGTCTCAGATATAACCATCGGCCTAATTGTTGGGTCTTCATCATCTCCAATATCAGGTCCATAACTGTTGAACTCTTGTGTTCCATCTTGAGTGTTAAATACTGATTATTGTGATTATTGTGTTCCCACTTCAGTTTCAAAGAATGTTTTACCAAACTTTTGTGTTTCATCTTCTGAAGATGTCAATGTGGGGGTATTATCCATAGCTTTCCCCTTTTTTGAACTAAGTCCAGCCCCACTACCCTACCAACCAAAGACAATAGTTAGTAAATAATCTGCAAAAATTGTAATTATTTCATAAACTACAAGAAATATAAATTTTTACCTTGTAACATCCTCTTGCATTATGATTTTCATCACCACACTGTCTGCATGTCATTATAATTCCTTTACTTGAACTACTCCACTCACCTTTCCTCTTCAAAGCTTCATCAGCAACCATATTCCTCTTTACTTTGGGTCTTTAAACCATCTTGACAATTTCAGGTGGCTCCATGGTCTGACTAGGCAGAACTTTCCAGAATTGCACCCCTCTAACCGGCTGAATTTTGTACTTATATTTAGCAAGTAAGCCTCCTTATTATACCACCAGTGTATTTGTGTCACTGTTTCAATCTTCTTATTCATCAATGCCTTAATAGCATGGGGACAAGGTATTCCAAATAAATCCCACAACCTACAGATACATCTCTTCTTCTCAAGATTCACTGTATGTTTGTGTGATGACCCGGCCAGTCATCTCCTAAGTTATCGCTCTGTTTTCCCCATTTCTATTTCTTTATGCTTTGTTATCCGTGTTTTATGTGGTCGAGTTGATTGGTTTGCGTTTGGAGTGAATTTGGTAAGAAATGAGACATCAGTCTCTTCTAAGTAGGCTTAAGTTGGAAAAGTCAATCGGATATTAACTTATGAGTTAGAGGGCTCGGATGGGAATTCCAGTGGTCTGTTAGTTTTGTGAGGTGATTTATGACTTAGGAGTGTTATCGGAATTAGTTTTGGAGGTCCGGTGTAGAATTAGGCCTAAATTGGCGAAGTTAGTATCTTGGTGAATTTCGGTTGATAGGTGAGATTTTGATCTGAGGGTAGGAATGGAATTCCAGAGTTGATGTAGCTTCGTTATGTGATTCGGGATGTGTGTGCAAAATTTCAGGTCATTTGGACGTGGTTTGGTTGGATTTTTTATCAAAAGCGTATTTCGGAAGTTTTTAGAAAACCTAGGCTTGAATTCGATGTGAATTGATGGATTTGGTATTGTTTGAGGTGTTTTGATGATTGGAACAAGCTTGAATGAGGTTTTAGGATGTGTTGTGTACTTTTGGTTGAGGTCCCGGGGGTCTCAGGGTGATTTCAGATGGCTAACGGGAAGTTTTGAGACTTTGAAGATTGCAGAAAATGCAGCAGCAGTTGCAAGCAATTTTTGGCCATCGCGACCGCGTAGAAGAAATGTGGGCTCGTCTGAGTTGGTCTTTGCGTTCATGCCCGAGGGCTCGCATTCGCGGAGGGTGAGCATCTTGTGATTTGCATTTGAAGGTGAGAGTTCGCGTTCGCGTAGGAGGCTTTGGAGTCCAGGTGTAATTGTTCTTTGCATTCGCATGGAATGGGACGCGTTCGCGTAAGTTTGAGAGTCAAAGCATCGCGTTCGCGTTGCTATGGTCGTGTTCGCATTAAGTGTTTTTGAGAAGCCGTAATTTAGTGTTTTGCGATCGTGAAGGATTTCTAGAACTGGGCAGTGAGTTTATTAAACATTTCATCCACGATATTTAGCCCTTTGTCCACCATAGCTGAGTATTTTGAGAGCTCTTTGAGTGAAATTGAAAAGGGATTCAAGGAGGATTGATTGGAGGTAAGTTTTATGAACCAAAAATGTGATTCTATTGTGAAATCAACCTAGACATTCATGGAAATTTAGCTTAAAATGGAAGAACTGGGGCTTGGGATTTTGATATTTTAAATGAGGATTTGAAGGGTCATTTAAGGTCGGATTTGAGAACTTTTGATATGTATGAACTCGTGGAGGGATAAGGAACTCGTTGATGTGAAAATTTTTGAGTTTTGAGAAGTGGGCTCGGGTTTTGCTAATTTCGGGATTTTTAATATTTTTCGATTGTTTGCGCTTGGGTTTTGTTTCCTTAGCCTATTGTGACGTATTCGTTCTGGTTTTGGTCAGATTCGACGTGCGAGGAGGCCGCTTTGAGAGGCAAAGGCGTAGAGAGCTAGAGTTTTAGTCGGTTCGAGGTGAGTAATAAATGTAAATGATGTCCTGAGGGTTTGAAACCCCGGATTTGCTCATCGTAGTGCCATATTGAAGTGAGACATGTGCTTGATGATGAGCGCCGGGTCATTTACTATTGGGGATTGTGACTTGGTCCATCTCGAGTAACGATTTTACAGTGTATTTGATTGAAGTTTATTTGTTATCATCATTATTTGGACTGATTTCCATATTTGGGCTTCATGCCAACTATTTGAACCCTCCGGGAATTTTTATCACTATTTCCTCATTGTTTTGACTTACTACTTGAACTCAGTCGTACCGTTTTCCACTATTTTACAACTCAGCCACTTTTACTCGCTTTTGAAACTAAAATGATATATTAAATGATATTTTGGGCTGAGAACTACTATTTTACTAATTCCCGAGGGGCTTATATGATTTCTAGACTAAGTATGGCTAAGGGTCAGATGTGAGGATGCTATGGGATCGGGATGTGCACCGCAGCAGTGTTATAGTAAAATTGATATGAGGCCAAGGGCCTAGATTTGATGCCACAAGATGGATTGATATTGTGCTTGGGCCGTAAGGGGCCCCTCCTGGAGTCTGCACACCCCCAGTGAGCGCCTTCGACGAATATGTGGATCAGGCTGGACGCCGCAGCGGGTACTATAGGGTACCATTCTATGTGTTGACTTTTCTTTAACTGTTTGTCACTTTACTGCTTACTTGTTGTGGAATAATCGTATTCGTTTCATTGGTTTATTGCTATCATGTTACTTGTCTTAACCGCCGCATTATAGATTACTCTGTGTTTTTCCATGATTTATTATTCTCTGTTGTTATTTATGCTTATTACTCATTGGTCTGAGTACTCACATTAGTCCCTGCACCTTGCATGCAGATCCAGGTATTCCAGAGGCTGAATGAGGATTTTCAGTCGATCAGCACATATCCGGGAGCATCGAGGTAGCTGAACTGCGTCCACAGCCCTGATCTCTCCCCTCTATCCTTTTTTTTATCCGTATTTCCTAGATTTATTATGTAATAGGCTGTTAAACTTGTATTAGAGGCTCGAGACTTGTGACACCTGATCAGTATGGTCTATGTAGTAGGACTATCTTTTGGATTTTCGCATATTTAATCCGTTGCAGACCCTTATTATGGTAATTTGGTATTTAACTGTGTTAACTAATAATGCATTTTATGAGAAAAGGGGTTGAGGTTGTTAGATGGTCAGGTTTTCCTAGCAGTGTGTTGGGCGCCATCACGACCAGGGTTGGGGTCGTGACAAGTTGGTATCAGAGCTTAGGTTATCTAGGCTCGCAAGTCATGAGTCGGTTTAGTAGAGTCTCGCGGATCGGTACAGAGACATCTGTATTTATCCTTAAGAGGCTGCAGAACCTTTAGGAAAAACTCCATCTTCTTGAAATTCTTGTCGTGCAAACTTGTAGATCCGAGTACTAAACTTCTCTTTATTATATTCTCTCACAGATGGTGAGGACTCGCACTACCGAACGAGGTGGATGACCACCAGTACCACCCACTGAGGCCACCAGAGGCGGTGGATACGGTCGTAGTCATGGCAGAGGCAGAGCAGCGAGGGCAGCACCTGTTGATCCACCAGTTGCCCCAGCTCAGAATCAGGCTCCAGCAGCACTAGTTCAGGCACCAGCTGTGCCTATCGTGATCCGGCTCTTTAGGATACCTTGGCACAGATCTTGTCAGTTTGCACTGGCCTAGCTCAGGCAGTTTTAGCCACCACAGCAGCAACTACTTTGCAGGTCGGGGGAGGCAATCAGACCCCTGCTGCTCACACACTTGAGCAGGTAGTGCAAGGACTACAGACGCCAGAGGTACCTCCAGCTCAGCCGGTTGCACCAGCTCAGGAGTTCATTGTACCAGCTATGCCGGATGACGAGCAGCGTCGTCTTGATAGTTTTGGTAGACACCATCCTCCGTCATTCAGTGGTTCTGAGGGCGAGGATGCCCAAGGTTTTCTTGACAAGTGTCAGCGGATGCTCCGTACGGTAGGGATTCTTGAGTCTGGTGGTGTGGCATTTACCACCTTTCAATTTACTGGGGCTGCCTTTACTTGGTGGGAGGATTTTGAGAGGCGTAGGCTTGTCGGTGCATCACCCCTTTCTTGGCAGCAGTTCTCTACTCTCTTCTTGGAGAAGTATGTACCGCAGTCCCGCAGAGAGGAGCTGCGTAGGCAGTTTGAGTGGTTGACGCAGGGAGATATGACTGTGACCCAATACGAGATGAGATTTTCTGAGTTGACTCGTCATGCCACCCGGATGATTCCATCAGATCACGAGAGGATAAGGAGATTTGTGGATTGCCTTAACTACCATCGACGTATTCTAATGACTAGAGACAGAGTATTAGGTGCTACGCTCGAGGAGGTGGTGGATATCTCTCGTGAGATTGAGATAGTTTGCAATCGGGAGCGAGAGGAGGGGGAAGCCAAGAGGCCTCGTGGATCGGGCAATTATAGTGGTGCTCCTTCGACGGGCCAGTTCCAGCATGGTAGAGGTCATTCTTTCAGGCCTGCTCAGTCGGCCCGTCCAGAGTATAGTGGGGAATCTTCAAGTCGTGGTCATAATGGGTCTCGTCAGGGCCATCCTTCTTTCAGCGCCCTCCTAGCTCAGAGTTCATCTCCTGCCCCATCAGCTTAGGGTTCTTCTGTGTGAGTGCATCTGCTAGTCACTCAGGTGCCAGGGGTTCCCTTTAGTCCCCATCTCCAGCATCGGGGAGTTGTTATGAGTGCGGAGAGTTTGGACATGTGAGGAGGCAGTGCCCTCGACTTCGTGGTGGTCAGCTTCAGTAGAGGGGTCAGCCCTCGACTTCTACTCCAGTTACTTCACCACCCGCCTAGCCAGCTAGGGGTGGAGATCAGGCAGCCAGGGGTCTCCTCAGAGGGGGAGGTCGATCGGGCGGTGGCCAGGCTCATTTCTATGCTATTCTAGGCATGACAGATGTTATTGCTTCAGATATTGTCATTACACGTATTGTTTTAGACTGCCACAGAGATGCCTCTATATTATTTGATCCCGGATCCACCTATTCTTATATGTCCTCATATTTTGCTCATTATTTGGGTAAGCCCCGAGAGTTTCTTGCGTTGCCTGTTCATGTATCTACCCTGGTGGGCGATATTGTGGTTGTGATTGTGTGTAACGGTCGTGTGTAGTGACTATTGGAGGTCTGGAGACTCGAGAGGATCTATTGCTATTGAGCATGGTGGATTTTGATGTTATTTTGGGCATGGATTGGTCATCTTTGTGTCGTGCTATTCTAGAATGGCATGCTAAGACAATCACTTTGGCTATGCCGGGTGTACCGTGGATCGAGTGGCGTGGTGTGACTAACTATGTTCCTAGTAGAGTGATATCTTTCTTGAAGGCCCAGTGTATAGTTGGGAAGGGTTGTCTTTCATACCTAGTATTTGCGCGGGATGTTGGAGCTGAGACTCCTAGTATTGATTATGTTCCAGTTGTGAAGGATTTTCTCGATGTATTTCTTGTAGACCTGCCGGGCATGCCATCGGACAAGGATATTGATTTTGGTATTGACTTGGTGCCGGACCATTTCTATTTCACCGTATCGTATGGCGCCAACGGAGTTGAAAGAGTTGAAGGAGCAGCGTTAGGAACTCCTAGATAAGGGGTTCGTTCGGCCTAGTGTGTCACATTGGGGTGCACTAGTTCTGTTTGTGAAGAAGAAGGATGGCATAATGATAATGTTCATCGATTATAGATAATTGAACAAGGTAACAATTAAGAACAAGTATCCCCTGCCTCGTATTGATGATTTATTCGACCAGCTTCAGGGAGCGAGGGTATTTTCCAAGATTGATCTTCGTTCGGGTTATCACCAGTTGAAGATCAGGGATTCATACATTCTCAAGATAGCCTTCAGGACTAGATATGGTCCCTATGAGTTTCTTGCCATGTCTTTTGGGATGACCAACGCCTCAGCAGCGTTTATGCATTTGATGAACAGTGTATTTCAGCCTTAGCTGGTGTGAGCACGTGATTTTTGCCCTAAGCAAATTATTCCTAAACAAAATGATTTTTTAATTTTGTTAAATATTTGTAGCATTTTTGTGGTAATTAGTTGCATAATAATTCATAGAAAATATATAAAAATAGGCATGTGCGTTAGGATTTTAATTTTGCAATTTTGGTATTAATACATTTTTTAGAACAATTTAAAGAAAAATCAAAATAGCATTGTATGAAAATTACCATAAAAGTAGAAATTAATAAGTTTTAAATTAGCAAAAATCATAAAAAAATAAAAGAAGTGATAATACAAAAGAAATACAAAAAGAAATAAATACAAAAAAATACAAAAGAAAATAAATACAAAAGAAAATAAAATACGAAATACAAAAGAAAGTACAAAATACAAAATACAAAACAATTACAAGTAATTGGGCTAATACAATAATTGTATCAGTAATATACTAGCCCAAGTTGACTCAGGCCCAAAGAAATTCCCGGTCCGCCCATTTCCCATATCAAAAGACCCCGTCTAAAGAAATCTAGACCGTTGATTTACTTGATCACACGGTCAGTTATACAAACCAGGCAATAAATCAAACGACGACGTTTGAGTCGTCAAATCCTGGCCATTCATTTGTTTGATCTAACGTGCAGGATTGGATCGTCACTTAAATAAGACGGCGTCGTTTCAGAGCTCAATAGATCTTAGCCGTTAATACATTTAATCCAACGGGTCAGAATATTAGATGCTTTTTAAATATACCACATATACATACACCTATTTCATTTCATCTTCGTCACCCTCTCATATCAAACCCTAGCCGCCCCCTTCTCCTCTCACCAACCCCGCCGGAACCCTACCGGCGGGAAAGTAAACTAATCCAATGGCTTC
Source organism: Nicotiana glauca (assembly GCA_026770625.1). Classification (NCBI taxonomy): domain Eukaryota; kingdom Viridiplantae; phylum Streptophyta; class Magnoliopsida; order Solanales; family Solanaceae; genus Nicotiana; species Nicotiana glauca. Next base: position 9,953 of record MU756563.1, on the reverse strand, counting down.
GCCATTAACACCACAGAAGGATCTAAGCCTCCTCTTCCACCTCCCATAACCAGTTTCCTTCGAAACAGGCTACATCCTCTCGAATATTCATCCAAGTGTCGCCGGAACCCTACTCCGGCGAACACCATGTCGGCTTCTGCCTTCGCCCTTAACACCCCAGAACCACCTAAGCTTCCCCTTTCCACCCCTCTAACTCTTTTTCCTCAAACACACTTAGATCTCTTCGTATATTGATTTGAGCGTCGACGGAACCCCACTTCGGCGAACACTACCACTCCAAATCATCCTATAGCATCCCTTAATCACCCTAGGCTCTATTCTAAAAGCCCTTAACCTTGAAAACCACT
>MU756561.1:65004-166337 GCA_026770625.1 Nicotiana glauca | reverse complement strand
TTTCTTGATTGTACGAACTCAACTCCGAAGGGTTGTTTTTGCTCCTAAATCATTCCATAACATTTCCAAGCATTGATATAGGCTCCTTTTTCTGCAAAGTATACGTATCACAAATTAAATGCCTATTTCTCATCAATTTCATACATTATGTTATTGAAATATAATTAAATGGAAGCATAAATAATGGCTAAACCACTCAGTTTTCGCCTATTATCAAGGTGCCATCACGATAGTTCACGGAGAGCGAACTGGGGTCGTGACACCGCCTCCACTAACAGTGCTCCCTCAACTCCTGGTACATCTTCGCAGCACCCGGATGAATGGAATACCGCGAACTGTGGGCCTCCTCTAGAATCAGCTCCCAAAGTCCATCCACAATGGGTACACAGACCCGACCCTGCATCCTCAATACTCCTTCCTCAACAATGGTAACATCTCTGGCATCACCATGCTGAACCTTGTCCTTAAGGACAAGCAAATGAGGGTCATCATACTGCCGCTCCCTGATACGATCAAATAAGAAAGATCGAGAAACCACACAAGCTAGAACCCGACTAGGCTTCGAAAGATCCAATCTCACAAACTGGATGGCTAAGGCCTGAACATCCATCGCCATAAGCCTCTCTAATGCTTGTAGATAACCCAAACTCTCTAAACGCATTGCTCGGTGACTCAAAGCATCGGCCACCACATTGGCCTTGCCCGGGTGATACAGAATAGTAATGTCATAATCCTTCATGAACTCTAACCACCTCCTCTAGCGTAAATTTAGATCCTTTTTCTTGAACAAGTGCTGTAAGCTCTGATGATCAGTATAAATCTCACAAGGTACTCCATATAGATAATGGCACCAAATCTTCAGGGCGTGAACAATGGCAGCTAACTCAAGGTCGTGAACAGGGTAATTCTTCTCATATATCTTTAACTGTCTGGACGTATAGGCAATCACCCTACCATCCTACATCAACACTGCTCCGAGGCCAACCCTCGAGGCATCACAATAGACCGTATAAGACCCCGAATCCGTAGGCAATATCAAAACTAGGGCGTAGTCAAAGCTATCTTGAGCTTCTGAAAGCTCACCTCACACTCTTCCGTCCACTGGAACGGAGCACCCTTCTGGGTCAGCCTGGTCTAGGGGTTGCAATCGATGAAAACCCCTCCACAAAACGACGATAGTAACCCGCCAAACAGAGAAAACTGTGGATCTCTATAGCTGAGGATGGTCTGGGCCAACTCTGCACTACCTCTACCTTCTTCGGATCCACTAGATACCATGTGGCCTAAGAATGCCACAAAATCCAACCAAAACTCACAATTTGAGAACTTTGCATATAACTTCTTTTCCCTCAGAGTCTGAAGCACTGTCCTCAAGTGTTGCTCATGATCTTTCCGACTCCGGGAATACACCAGAATGTCATCAATAAGGACAATGACAAAAGAGTCAATATATGGCCGAAATACACCGTGCATTAAATGCATAAAGGCTGCTGGGGTATTGGTCCGCCCATATGATATAACAAGGAACTCGTAATGACCATACCGAATCCTGAAAGTAGTCTTCGAGATATCTGTCTCCCGAATCTTCAACTGATGGTAACCTAAGTGCAAGTCAATCTAAGAAAACACTTGTGCGCCCTGAAGCTTGTGAACACCTAATTTTTTACCACACCCAAATTCTATATTATTTTAGTATAAATATTTCTTTTTAGGTCTAATGTTGATATTTTAAACATTTATCATTCTCATAATAGGATTATTATAATTAAAAAAAATTACAAAAATATTCAGATACTTATAGTATAAATTTTATTTCTATTTGTAAAGAGAAGAAAAAAATAAACAAAAATAATATAGGATTTCTTTTAATTAGAATTTTATTAAGTAAGCTATAGAATCATTCTTAGTAATATTTAAAATATTTAATTTTATATAATATTTTTATCTTAATATTTATTTGAATTCTATTAATAAAAAAAATAAAATAAAATAAGAAGAAGAAGAAGAAGAAGCAAAAAACATTCACGTTACCATTAAAGGTCATAACAAAAGTAACTTTCAAACGAGATTGACTCCTTCCATGAGTCTTGCACAGTTAAGTCACTTTATTTTTGGATAGTGTGCACATTTTACTCCAACCTCTCCCCTCAATCACCCCATGATCCCCTCTTCCCAAACCCATTATATAATTAACTTCCCCTCTTCACCACTCTTCCTCTCTATGAACACACACATGATCATCCTTATTTATTTTAACCACCTAGACAACTCCTACAGATAGGCATATATAGAGATAAGGAAAAGAGGAAGATCTAGAGGAACTGTTTTGAAAAGAGAGAACAACAACAGAAAACTGAAAAGAAAAAAAAGTGAAGCAACGAAATCTTTGAAACAAAAAAGAAAAGAACGTTGAAAAAGAGGAAAGGAAAGACTTTTCAAAAGAAAGAGAAAAGATTGTTTTAAAAGAAATTTTTTGGTGAGATTAAGAAAAAGAGTTCTCCGTTCGTGGCTTTTGGTTCGAGGTGCGGTTACTTTGTCCGGTCACATTTAGCGATATTGAATTTGAGCCGTAGCGGATTTGTTTCTTGTATTGCTGGAGCTCTTTTACTAAGTTGTTGGAAATTGTATTTTTTGACATCGGAAAGCTTCTAAAAGCCACAACAACTATTTGTATCACTCTTCATTCTTCAATATGGAAGTCCACCATATCTTAAACCATAAAACTGTACAACCTTGGAGCAATTAATCTCTCTTTCTTTCACGAAAGGTGAGATTTCTTTTTTAGGTTTTCCGCAACTCCAGTACTTTATTTTTTTGTTTGTTATTTGATAAGTATTTCTCGTCTGATCTTTTGTCGAATATTTACATTCTTATATCTTCTTTATTTATGGTGTGATTGTGGCTATCTTTTCTACCTAATTCATCCACCCGTTCAAAAGTTCATTTGAAGATTTTCTGTTTTGTCTAATGAAGGCTTAAGCAATGACAAGTTAGAAAATAATGAATTACATCATATTATAGAAAAGCCCAATACTAATGGTCGAAGGATTTTATTTAGCTACTGTTGAATTATATCATAAAGTCATTTTTCTTAATAAAGTCCATAGATTAAACCTTGAATCTTTTTGTCTGGAAATGACATTGGCAATTCGCATCTATTAACTTCATCTACCAAATCTCTTTTTGGATCTTTCCAAAGAAATAACACGATAAAGAAGATAGTAAAAGCAGTTAAATTTCATAGTTCATGATCCAAATTCTGATAATTCTTTGGTTTTTTAATTGTATTAAGATTTTTGTTAGATTAGTTAAATAAAATATTTTCATTAGTTTGGTCCTATCACATGGTTAACTTTTTTTCTCTTAATTATGTTTATTTTTTTTAAAAAAAAAACTTCAAAATACAGTGTTATATTTAGTCATTCATTTTTTTAGATAATATAGTTATTAATATGTGCGTGAGATTCTGTTAGATTATGTTGTCATCATTTGAGTTTATTCTTTATTTTGACCATGTCACGGCACATAGTTTAACAGACATAATTTTAATTCATGTTAATTTGCCGTGTGTTGGAATTAATATAGCTAATTAGTAAGTTTAATAATAACGGGAATAAATCTGAGTTTAGTGTTAGCTAAAAGAAAGTGAGCCTAAATATTACGTCGGGCTTTTCCATCAGTTCAGGGAGAGCGCAAATAATTGTGAAGGAGTGAAATGAGTCATGAACTAATTTAAGGCTCGTTGCAATAAGTAACAATAATAAAATTATATAAAAAAAACATCTTGTATATGAAAGAGACAAAATAATTGAAATACTCTAAAAATGTTAGAAAAGCTTTACACATACTTTGAATATTAGCCCATGTGTTAATATCCGAACCTTGGATTGATATATTTAAATAACAAAAGGATCATGTACCCATTCCCGCGTCTCGATGCCTTTAAATTTAAATAATTATTTTTTAACCATGTGTACATTCTATACCTTGATTTAACATTTAACTTCAAAGAAATATCTTGTGTGCGTATCGCATCTGGGTCCAAATAATTAATAAAATATAATAAATTAAGTGAAGTGGTAATAGACAACCATAATCAATAAAATACAAGAATAGCTAAAAAAATTATTTAAGCCGGACATTAGTCAATAGAAGAGACCGTGCTAAAACCACGGGACTCGAGGGGTGCCTTACACCTTCCCCTCGGTCAACAGAATTCCTTACTCAGTCTTCTATTTCGTAGACCATAAATTATGAGTCAAATCTTCCTTTTGATAAGGGATTCAATAAAAGGTGACTTGGAACACCAAAACTCAATTCCAAGTGGCGACTCTAAATAATAAATAATCCCTTTTAAAACGTCACTCTAATTGAAAAAAAACTCTTCTAACTCAAACTCGTAATAGGGTTTTGTGGAAAAAAGAGGTGTGACAAAGCTGGTCAACAAATCATCAATACGAGGCAAATGATAGAATAGTTCTTCACTGTAGCCTTGTTCAACTGGCGATAATCAATACACATACGCATAGAACCATCCTTTTTCTTCACAAAGAAGATTGGAGCACCCCAAAGTGATACACTGGGTCGAATAAAGCCCTTATCAAGCAAGTCCTGTAACTGATCATTCAACTCAGGAGGAGCCATACGATACGGAGGAATAGAAATGGGTTGAGTGCCCGACAACAAATCAATGACAAAATCAATATCTCTATCAAGCGGTATGCCAGAAAGATCAGCTGGAAACACATCGGAATAGTCCCGTACTAGTGGAACTGAATCAACTGAAGGGGTATCAATACTGACATCTCTCATATAGGCTAGATACGCATCATACCCCTTCTCAACCATACGCTGAGCTTTAAGGAAAGAAATAACTGTGCTGGGAGTGTGATCTAACGCACCCATTCACTCAATACATGACATACCTGGCATAGCCAGCGTCACGGTCTTGGTGTGACAATCAAGAATAGCATAATGGGGTGACAACCACTCCATGCCCAAGATAATATCAAAGTCTACCATGCTGAGCAATAATAAGTTGGCTCTGGTCTCAAAACCACTAAGAGTAACCAAACACGACCGATAAACGTGGTCCACAACAAGAGAATCTCCCATAGGAGTAGAAACATAAACAGGGGAACTCAAAAAGTCCCGAGATACACCCAAATACGGAGCAAAATAAGAAGACATATAAGAATAGGTGGAGCCTGGATCAAATAGAACCGATGCATCTCTGTGACAAACCAGTATAATACATGTGATGACAGAATCGGAGATAATAGCCTCGGTAGGGCAGTAAGGGCATAGTATCAGGCCTAGACTCCCCCTCTAGGGCGACCTCTACCTCCCCGACCTCTACCTCTAGCTGGCTGAGCAGGTGGGGTAGCAACTGGAGCTGTAACCATAGCCTAAGAACTCTGCGGGGCACGCTGTGGCTAAGAAGTCTATAGAGGCGCACTCTTCCCAAATCTAGAGCAATCCCTCACCACATGGCGGGTGTCACCACACTCGAAACAAGCTCTTGGAGGATGTGGCGGCTAGTGATTGGCTCAGGACATATCTGCTGGACTAACCCCTGAAAGCACCCCGCGCAGGAGGCGCTCTAGAAACTGGAGGTGCATAATAAGTCTCCTGAGGCCTAGGAAGCTAGAGTACTACTGGCTACCGGAAGAGCTGAATGAATAGGAAGACTCATATAACCCTACCATGACAACCTGCATCTGGGGTACGGGCACCAGAATAATTACCCGACTCTCGAGACCTCTTGCCCTCCCGCTCCTCTCTCTTCCTAGCATGCATACCCTCAATCCTCCTAGTAATGCTCACCACCTACTGATAAGGAATATCCATCTCCAACTCACGAGCCATACTAGACCCGACGCTGGGAATAAACCCCTCAATAAACTGGCGAACCCCCTCACGAACAATAGAAACCAATGCTGGTGCATGCCTAGCCAAACTAGTATAACGGACAACATACTCTAAGACAGTCATAGCACCCTAGCTCAAATGCTCAAACTCGATGCGTCATGCATCTTTGAGGCTCTGAAGAACAAACTTTGTCAGAAATAGATCTGAAAACTGGGTCCAAGTCAGCGAAGCAGCCTCGTCCGGACTATCTAACTCATAGGTGCACCGCCACTCATAGGCAGCCCCTCGAAGCCGAAAAGTAGTGAATGAAACCCCGCTCGATCCTGATATACCCATGGTATAGAGAATATGGTAGCACTCCTCCAGAAATCCCAAGGCATTCTCTGATGCTAATCCACTTAATACCGGAGGATCATACTTCTTGAACCTCTCAAGTCTCCGCTTCTCATATTATGAAGACTCTCCCCTATCCTCGGGATGGCCTGGGGTTACAGGCTGCACGAGAATAATCTCTGGGACCTGATCAACATGCACTCGCTGCTCAAGAGTAAGGGCAACGGGAGTCTGTGCTCCTCCCCCAGCCTGGGATGTGGCTGCAGCAAGGGGAAGCAATCCTGCCTGAGCCAAAGTGGTATGCATACTCATGAATTGTGCCAGAGTCTCCTGAAGCGCTGGCGTAGTAGTAGTAGTAGGCGTGTCAGGTGCCTGGACTCCGACTAGCACTGCTGGTGGCTCCTCGGTGGCAGCTCGCACGGGTGCTCTAGCTACACCATGTGCACGTCCTCGACCTCTACCCCGGCCCCGGCCTCTGACTACTACAGTAGGGGGCACGGGTGCTAGATCATCTCGAGTAGCACGTGTCCTCACCATCTATGAGAGAATAGAAGACAGAAGTATAGAATTGTGATATCAAAAATCTCGCATGACAAGGAAATCAAATAAAGTGGAATTTTCCTAACAGTTACATAGCCTCTCGTAGATAAGTACAGATGTCTTGTGATCCATGACTCCTATGAACCTAGAGCTCTGACACCAACTTTTCACGATCCCAGTTCGCCCCCCGTGAACTGTCGTGACGACACCTAGTCTCTACGACTAGGTAAGCCTAACAATGCGGAACATAAATAAAACTTGTGGAAGAAATATTTAAAAGCCAAAAATAACCGAAATAAACGATATATAAAATGCCGCTCGACATACACAATACTCAACTTCTCAAAACCAATACATACTCCCAAAACCTGGAAATCATGAATCACAAGCTAAGAAAAATACTACATAGCTCTAATCTCCGGAATATCTAACAAGAATAGAAAGTACATAAGGGCCTAAATACTAAATGCAGGAATGGAAAAGGACTCCTTGCTCTGCGGACGCGACAGATGTACCTCGAAGCCTTTAGAGTAGCTGCCTCGCCTCACGGGTGGTAGGACTAAGTCGGTTGTTGATACCCAATTTTTTACCATGTATTTTTTATATACTTAAAATATTCTCAAAATAGCATGTACATGTATATATAAGCATGCCCAAGAATTTCGGTATTTTTCCCTTATTTTTAAAGATTTTTAAAATCAATTTATTATCTATTTTAATAGCACAAAATTTAATAATTATTCCCAGACTAGCATTTTTGGTGAATAATTTGTTTTTATTCTCATATTTATATCAAGATATAATTAATGTAATTTTTGCATTTTTTTTACATATTTATTTGGTATTTTTAAAGATAAATTACATATAATTGCAATTATAGCCTATTTTACGATTAACAACATTTTACAATTATAAAATCATTTTTAGTATTTTTAGATTAATATTTATATGTTATTAATTAGTTCAGTACCTTTAATTTGTTTTAAAATCTTTTTTAACTATTTTATAAAATAATAAAATAGGGAAATTGGTTATTTAACAAACAACCCTTTATTATTTTAATTTTTAGCCAATATAGCCACACCCCTATCAGATTTAATTGACCCAATACCTAATTAAACTCACCCCAGCCCAATCCCTAATATAACCCGGCCCAACCCCGATTTAATCTGAGTCGTTGATCAAATAAGATCAACGGCCCAGATCTATTTTCCTTAATTAAATCTAACTACCCCCCTAACCCCTCAGTCTTCGAGACTATCTCTCATCTCTCTACTCTCTCTCTCTCTATCTCTGGTCTCTTCTAGAGACTTCTATCTTTTCCCTTCTCCGATGAGTCCCTTCATCTTCTCCGGTGACCTTCTCCACCGGAGACCATGAATTCCTCACCCTCTGCCTCTTATGGTTCGCTTATGCCAGTAATGTCATCCCTAAAGCCCTCGAAGGGCGAGGACCCGTCTACTCACACCCATGGTGTTCATGTTTGATTCAGGCCTCCAAGGTTTGATTTCGAGTGAGGTTTATGACCTTTGAGGCTCGAGCCAGTAACGTTTGAGGTTCTTCTTATCTTCTCTGAGGTTTTCTTTGAAACCATAATGTTTGAAACCTCTGGTTCTTTTAGATTTACAGTAGATCTACGCATATTACGAGTTATTATGATGTTTCCTTTTAAGACTTTCTATTTTTTTTTCTAAACAGATCTTCACTTTTAACTATGGTTCCGAAACCCTTTCTCAAAATGGTTTTCTTTATCGATATTTAACACTATCTCATGATTTTCCCTCATATTTACCTTTGTTGAAGTCTTTTCCTTGCGATTGGGTCAGTATATGTGCTTGATTATCACGAATAGCTTGAAATTCTAGTGATTGTACTCTGTTTTCCCATTAGGGTTTATGGCTCTTCGTCTCCTTTGCATGTATCATGTCTACTCTGTTGATTCGTACTAGTATCTGTGTGAAACCCTAATTTTTAGACCTAAAACCCTAAAGGCTGCTATTTTGCCTGTGTGCTTGCATATGCGCTTATGTTTCACTGATATTTACCCTATGTTGTTTGTCTTTGGTTTCTTCTTGCCTCCCTAACTCACATGACCACTAGTGTCATATACTAGGGTTTCTGATTTTTGCCTAATGTATGTTTATTCCCTTTAAATCAGTATTATTTTTCCACTTTGAATCCTTGAATGGTTGTGACAAGTACTTTACTGATTTTGTGTATTTTCCTTTAACCATGATACTTGTCTTAGAAATCTTTACTGATTTTATGTATTTTCCTTTAACTGTGATACTTGCCTTAACACTCTTTACTAATTTTGTATATTGCCTTACTAGTTGACATCTGCCTTAACTGATAATTGATTCCCGGCGATACCAGGGGATCTCTTACTGATTTTCAGAATGATACTCTGCCTTATTTTATATGCAAGCATGTCGCCAATTTATTCTCACCTTCCTTAATTAATATGTTCTGTACCTAGTCCTAATCACATGCCTTATTCTTTACTACTCTCTATGTGATTGAAATCAGTCCTTCAATTAGTTCTCTTTCCTTATTTGTCATTATGGTAGCCGTTTGAACTAGGACTCCCCAATTAAAGGGGAGTACTTACATTGATAGATTCTAATTGTATTTTACTTCTATAATTATACTACACTTTACTTCTTACCTTATTTTTCTACTCGTTTTCTGAATCATAAATACTCGACTCCTTCATTAGCAAAAGGACATCAGTGAATACTCTAAATTCTACATTCTCTTGTGCTCTTTCTCTCTTTCTCCTTTTGCTCTATTGCTGTTCTCCACTCTTGCCTATTATTAGCCGGCTGTAAGCCAAGGCTAATACTGTGTTATCACTTTGTCTTTGCATCCTGCTCTTGCTCTCTTACTGGTATGTCCTAGTTTCAATTCAAAGCTCCAACAACAATATGATTCTCTATTTGTTTCAGTTCTTATTATTTCTAGTTTGCTTCTATTTGTGGTTCTCTTGCGAAATCTGTAATTAAAATGCATCACTAGCATGTTATTATGTCTTCCCTTCCCTTTAGATTAGTATACCCCCTTTATATGTGTTTCTAAGCATGCCTTGCATACTTCTCCCAAATCCCTATCACCCCTCTATGTGATTGTTCTTCCCGTCTATTTTTCTTTGACTATGCCATTGATGGCTATTTCTGAACATGCTTGAGCTAGTCCTACACCTTTGATGGGTTATATGTTTGGTCCTATGTGTCCCTAACCCCACTATCCCTGTTTGTGTTTGCTGGACCTGCCTTAGTTCTGTGGTCTTTGGCTGTGTATGAATCTATTTTTGGAGGTGATGTGTCTAGGTTGTTGCTTATTACTCTATTCTCTTGTCAAAAAACTGTTTTACTAAACAAACTCTCTTTGGTTTACGAAATGTTTTAAGTGAAATTCCTTTAAGCACTATTTCTGTCAAACAATTTCGAACTCTCTTGCACTTCACTTTATTCCTAGATACTTAAGTTCCACCCCCTCCGTGTAAGCACTGCTTTGGGGGCCTCCTGAGTACCTTCTGAACTCTAACACACTTAGGCTGTTATTTCCACACTGCACATATTTAACTCTTGGTTACTAAGTCTGGGTGTGAGCATGGCCCAAGAGCCCTTGAGGTCCTTAGGGAACTTTGGTACATCCAAGCTATGAAAGGCTATTTTGGCAGTGAGGTTTGGAGGATTTGGGCCTATTGAAGGCTCCTTATAGAATAACTTCTTATTTTTGTTCTTTATTACTGTAATTCAAATACTACTGGTTTGTAATAATTTGTAATTGAATTATTGGGGGCTGAATAGTGAATAGGGGAAAGGGTATGCATGTTTATTTTAATGGGTAGAAAACTTGTTTATAGGTTTTATTTACCTATTTGTGCAATAGATAACCTGCTTAGGACATGCATTAGAAACCCTGTTTTAGGTCTTTCACTCTCATGTATGTTATTGTACTCACTTTGTAATTTTAATTATTAACAATAATCCAAATAAACTGTCATTACTACATTGGCATAGTAGAAATCATATTTTAGGAACTCCTATGTGCATTGGACATACTGTTGCTTAGAGTTTTATACTTATCTGGATTGCAATTGTCAAAACGCCTATTAGCATGCTTAATCTAATAATACAAGTACTGTGTGCATATCCCTTTTTTTAAAATCAGAATCAAATATGCTTGTCCACTCTTTAAGATAACCAGACAATGTATACAAGTCTAGGCAAACTTTAGTACTAATAAGAATCGATTAATCATGTTGTTACCAGTTTAAGACTAACTAGACTCTTTTAATTTTGAATTCTGCCGCTCCCATTCTTATTTTGACTCTCTGAACTTCACTCTGTTTTTAATAAAACTCCCGCCTTACTTTGAAATGATCTCGAAATTGTGTATTTGTACTACTATGTTCTCTACTGGGTTACCCTTTCTGCCCAGAATCGTGCTATTTTTAATACCTATCCTACGTCTCGTCAAGTTACTATACCTTTAATGCCCTTACTTTATTTTCAAAGTGTGTTTTAACAATTTTGATCCATATTTTCACTAACCCCCTAAACTGCTGTATACTTCTAAATCTTACTGTTGTCTCTAGTCGTATTTCTGAAAATCCTTCAAGTCACTTAGTCTTAATTAAGATTTCTGTGTTTACTGAAACTTACTATTTTATTTCAACATTTCGGCTTTTAAAACTCTTATCTTTGAGACTTTAAATGTGTTTGAGACGTGCTAATTATGTGTTTACTTGTGGAGGGATCTGTGAGCCTCTATGTGTCTTTGTATGTTCCCCTTATGTGCAGTCCTATTTGTTATGTATGTCTCATAGCATTTTTGCCTTTAAACCTAAGGGTTCAGCCTAGTCCTTACCACATAGGAATAGTGGTCCTAAATACCCTCCAGGACTTATAGGACGGGACGGGTAATAGCACGCAATAAGCATTCGTGACCAACTCACGCTTTTAATAACCTTTACGGGGTGGGAATGGTAGAATATGGAGATGATGACCGATGCACTAATATCTCGTGTAGCCCCTTTTTGAGGCACGATTACTGGATATTGCATTGATGATCCATATTAATCATAAACCTAGGACCCCTCTCCCTTTGTTTGTTTTCATCTCTTCTTGCAAAACTATTCAAAATTTTCATAAATCTCTGCCTTCCCTACTTACCTTCAAAGCTCTTTTTTTAGCTTATTCGCAATGTCGTATATTTGAATCTTTGATTGTCTATTTGAATATGTGAAGTCACAATATGACATGGCCGGGAACCACACTAGTGGATCTTGAGGGGTGCCTAACACCTTCCCCTCGAGATAATTTCTAGCCCTTACCCAAACTCTGGTTTTCCAACTCAAAAAATGCTTTTTAGTGTCCTAATGCACTTTAATCATTAGGTGGTGACTCTTCAATTCCAAAAACCCAAATCCCAAAAGGGAAAAAAGTTTTCCTCCCAAAAGTCATAAACCTGATTTCGCGAGAAAAAGGGGGCATCAACAGCATGGCGACTCCACTGGGGGATTTTTCTTTTAGGATTTTACCATTACATGTTATTAGTGACTTTATTGCTTCTTTATTGCTTTTATTTAATGTCTTTATTTATCTTCTACTTCGAAACTGACTTGGCTTTTGTTTTCTTTTCTTTAATGGTTTTACCGCTTTCCTTCAATACTATTGTAATTATGAGCAATTATTGTAATCATTACTTTATGAATGTGCAAATACATAACAATTTGTTTCATTCTTGTAATTGCATCTTCAACATCATATTTCACTCGTGCCAAACAAATACCATAGCAACGCTTATATTGAGTGGTTGCGCCCTTCCAATATATTACCCCCTAAGTTTGGTAAAGGCGTATTTACGGTAAAATCACTCGATTAACGGTGCAGTCGATGGTTCCGTGCCTTTCCCTCTTGAGTTGTCCGCTCAAGGGTACCAGTCTAATAACCCATAGAAACCTTACTTTTTTTAACTGTGCATGAATCACTGTCAAACCTAGTCGAGTCAGTTATGCTATTCACATAATGACTCTTTAAGATAGCCTTGTCCAAAGTCCACTCGGTTTCCTTGGAACCCAAACGGATGCCACCATATTCTGTGCATTTATTTGGAGAACTAAATGTCATTTATGCTAATTATTGGTTTAAATAGTTGAGTCCGGCGGGGTAAGGACCTACCACTTTGTTCTGCATAAATGAGGGACAAAGTCCCCAGATTCGGCATGGTAACCAACATTCACACAAGGTTGCTAAGCTGCTGGGAAGACCTTCACTCCAGCGATCAGACTCTTGTCCGCACATACTTGGGATATTTGCCTTCCCCTTTGGAAATCCAGCCCGACAACAAAATCATAGAGGCTGCAACCTTATTCTGGGACAGTGATAGATCAGTGTTTCGCTTCGGGGACTTTGAAATGACTCCTTTGCTCGAAGAAATAGGAGGGTTAGCTGGTATTCCTTGGGAGACTCCGGGTTTGCTTATGCCAGAAAATCACAAGGGTAGGGGTTTCCTCAAGATGATGGGACTGAAGAAAAACCCAAACTTGACTTGTTTGAGGGACTCTTACATTCATTTCGAATATCTATACGAGAGGTACGGCCATAGCAAGTCCTACCGCACCTACCCATATGAATTCTCCCTTACCTCATTGGGGTATATCCACAGAAGAGTCTTCTTCTTCATATTCTGCTTCTTGGGGATGATAGTATTTCCCATGAAGAAGGCTAGGATACATACCAGACTGGACATGGTTTCCAAGACCCTAATGGAAGGGATTGGCGGGCAGCCTTTCAGCATAGTACCAATGGTTGTCGCGGAGATATACCGAGCCCTAGGAAAATGTCAGCAATGGGCCAATCACTTTGAGGGATATAATTTACTACTCCAACTTTGGCTCATGGAGCACCTCCAAAAAGGTGAATACCGGTAAGAGATCCTACGCAGGGACTGGGATGATCATATCGCCTTCCATCAGCCAAGACGAATGAACTATATGCCTAACATGTTCGCTCAACCGGAAGATGCTAAAGGATGAGTAGATATGTTTGAAAATCTGAAAGAAGACCAAGTGCATTGGATGTTTGAATGGTTCACTACTAAAGAGTTCATCGTCCGATCTCAGGATGCACCGTTTCTTATTCTCATCAGTCTGAGAGGAACTTATCCTTATGTCTCTCTCCGAGATGAGACAGACAGGAAGGAAGCAGGTTATACCAAGGGTCGACAAAATGGGTCATCTCAGGGTCGACTTTCAGGATGACGATAGTCCTCATAAGTGCCAAGCTCAGCACATGTGGCACTGCAAAATCATATAAGGGAGGGATTCTATTGAGCCGGACAGATATCACACAGGTTGTTCGCCATACTACTCAGGATGGTTGGAGGATGATCATGATGGCTTGGGACAACCAGGGTTTGCTTGAGCTCATAGGGTCGTCGATGAAAAGGCTGAGGAGCGGGTTAAGTACAACCAATTGCGTAAAAGGAATTGGGAGTGCGAGAATGAGCACCGGGAAATTCAAGAAAACCATCAAAAGTTGATAGAGGAATGGAAAGATATTGCGGTCAGAGCCAACAAGAGACTAGGGTATTTGGAGCTAGGTTTGGTAGAATTGGAAAAGAAGTTCATCCAAAGGATCGAAAACTGCCAGAATGCTGAGGGAAGCGAACGGGGACACTTGGCTAGAGCTTACTTGCTGCTCGGACTGCGTGGGCTGGTGAAGCTGTTCGACGGAGCTAAAGATGCCGAGTCTGGGGAAGGTCCTTCTGGGGCCAAGTAGATAGGAATTTACTTTTTAGTGTTATGAATGTAATAAGGCCCGCGGACATTGGTGACATTTTATTTCTGCTACTTTAATGTCGTTTTGGGATTCGTCTTATTTTTATTACTAAAATGAGGCATTTAGCATTATAAGTTCTCCAAGTCAACTTGTCGCTAGGCCTACCTCGGGCACAACGAGGCACCCAAAATAGGACACGATTTATATTCTTGCACTACGTGTTTAAATATTGCAACGTTTTCTCCTCATAATCTTTATTAACTTGTTACCTTTTTGTTTTTACTTTTTGTTATATTCCCATTCCCCAAAGGTTAGTCCGTTGCACTCTGGCATCATCATACTCTACGAGATCCAAGGGCCCTCCACCTCCTCCTCCAACAAGTCCTATCTGAAACAAGAACAAAGGAAAAATGCAAGACTTGGGTAACATCAGGAAGGAGAATTCGGTTGAAAGGGTAAAGACTTCCCAGGGTATTTAGGTTTCCAAAGAAAGTGCCTCCCAGCTTGAACAAAAGTTGTTGAAATTTCAGGAAGAACTAGACCAAGTCCGAAATTTGGCCAGCTTGTCATTTTCCCTCACTACCCCAGATGTCAACTTTCCCAACACTCAAAACCCCGCACCTCCACAAAACATCCCAAAACTACAAAATCAACCCGCTCCCCATCACAACTGCAACACATGCCACACTTCAAGTAACACCCCATTACTCATCCCCAAACCACTAAACTCTACAAATGACCATTCTTACCCTCATTACAACAATCACATTTATGTGGAAACTATGCCGCATCCCACTCAACCCATTTCAAGCAAACCTGAGTCTAATGACAAAGACTCTCTTATCAAGAACCTAGCCGCAGAGCTCAAGAAACTTACCAACTGAGTCCAGGGTGTTGAAAGAAACAAAGGTATCGAGGGGCTGAATTATGAGGACCTTTGCATCCAGCCAGATGTTGAACTCCTAGAGGGGTATAAACCTCCCAAGTTCAAAATGTTTGATGCCACAGGAGATCACAGAGTCCATTTAAGGACATACTGCGATAAGTTGGTCGGAGTCAGAAGAGATGAAAAGATCCGCATGAAACTCTTTATGAGAAGTCTGAAAGGGGATTCTCTATCTTGGTACATTAGCCAAGACCCCAAGAAGTGGATGAATTGGGTAGGTATGGCGTCCGATTTCATGGACAGGTTCAGATTCAATACAGAGAATGCGCCAGATGTATTCTACATCCAGAATTTAAAGAAGAAGCCCACAGATACATTCCTCGAGTATGCTACTCGTTGGAGATCAGAAGCTGCTAAGGTCAGGACAGCCTTAGAAGAAGAACATATGAACAGGTTTTTCGTCCGAGCTCAGGACCTACAGTACTATGAGAGGTTGATGTTGATCGAAGGCCAGAAATTTTCCGACATCATCAAACTAGTGGAGAGGATTGAGGAAGGTATCAAAAATGGTATGGTCACTAACTTTGAAGCATTGCAAGCTACCAACAAGGCCCTACAGTCTGGTGGCGCATCCAAGAAAAGGGATGTAAGTGCCGTAATGGTTGCACAGAGGACAAAATCCCCCGTCAAATACCAAACCTACCCATTACCTCCACTCGCATATCAACCTATCCCAAATTACCAAGCACCCTCACCTTCCTACCAAGCTCCACCACCTACTTACCAATCATCTCCACCTCCTGCATACCAGCCTACATCACCAAAATACTCTCAACCAGCATATGTCTACCAAGCCTACAATACCCAACAAGCTCACCATCAATCACCTCGCCAAAATTTCCCTAGACTCCGGCCAAACTTCGACCGCAGACCTCCCAAACAGTACACCGCCATTGCCGAACCAATCGACCAGCTGTATGAAAGGCTTAAAGTCGCAGGTTATGTCACCCCTATCCCTGCCATAACTCCAGAAAATCCTTCCCGATGGGTCAACCCAAACAAAACCTGTGCATACCATTCTGGCATGAGGGGTCATACCATTGATGAGTGCCGCTACCTGAAGGACAAGATTCAGGCCTTGATTGACAACAAGATCATTGTGGCAAAGGAGCCTACTCCAAACGTCTGCAACAACCCTCTGCCTGACCACAAAGGGGGAGGCGTTCATATGATAGAGATAGAAGATGATTGGGACCCCAAAGGATCGATCGAATTGATCACTGAAGGTGACGAGCCAAAGAAACCGACATTCACACTTAATCTGATTGTAGTCCAGATCCAGCCTTCTGAAGACGCTGAGGTGAACATGTCCATACCACTCGATCTTGAAGCACCATCTTTCGCAAAGGCGCAAGGACCAATTGAGTTTGGGTTTGGGTCCCCAAAGGCACCTGCACCATTTGAAGTTGTTGTGTTACCTCCCAAAGCGATGGTACCCATCCTAGTGCCAATGTCAGCCATAACACCATTCCATACAAAGACCGCCCCCTGGGACTACACGGCCGAGGCAAGAAGGAAAGGGAAAATCAAATCTGGAGAAGAAATTGCAGCGCAGGGTATGACCCGAACTGGCAGGGTTTATACTCGGGAACATTTGGCTGAATCAAGTAAGCAGGCCTCTGGATGACCTACCGAAACTAGGCCTGATGACCTCTGGAGGAAGATATAGGCAAAAGAGTACTCAGTCATTAATCAACTGAATAAAACACCGGCACATATCTCCATACTAGCTCTGCTGCAAAGCTTTATTGCACATAAGAATGCCTTTTTAAAAATACTGAGTGAGGCATATGTACCCAGCAATATAACCAGAGGAGAAATGGAGAATATGGTGGGGAAAGTATTGGAAAGTGACAAAATCACTTTCCACGAAGATGAGCTACCACTAGAAGGGCTAAGCCACAATAAGGCACTACACATCACTGTGCAATGCGAGGATTATTTCATCACCAGGATTTTGATTGACGGAGGGTCCAGCCTCAACATTTTTACTTTGGTGACTCTCCGAACATTAGGAAAGAACTTGCATGAGATCAAAGATGGAGCCACCAATGTCAAAGCTTTCGACGGCTCCCAAAGGTCCACCATTGGGGAAATCAGTTTGTGTCTGAAGATGGGACCAACGACGGCCCTGGATTTACGTCGTCGGAGCCGTAGCATCAACCCTACACCAAGCGGTGAAATTTGAGTAGAATCACCAAGAGGTAATTATTCACGGTGATGGTAGCAATCCCATATACAGTCGCCAAACCATTCTAGCGATCGAAGGAAGGAGAAAGATAGGTGGGGAAACCTACCATCATATTGAACGAGTCAACGCCGTGGACAAAGATAAATGGTGGGATAATAGGATTGAAAGTATACTGAATTGGAGTGGATATGAACCTGGCAAGGGACTCGACAAGAACCTCCAGGGAATTACCGCACCTATCAAGCTGAAGAAGCATGGTACCTCTTTTGGTTTGGGATACACATACACCTGGAAGGCATTCAAAGAATGGTCGCCACCCTGGCACGGTCCTTACTATCTATTGGAGCATCTGATACCCCGTCTAGAGAAGACTTTCCAACCAGTCGAAGTCATTTATGGGTCAGAAGAAGAGGAAGCACTAGAAGCAATAAGGAACTTATTCCTGGAGGATGATAATATGGACTGTTGTGTCATTTTCGAGGAGGAGAGAGAGGAAGGCCCTTCCATAAAAGTTGTAAGCTGAGGAGCACGCCTCAATAATTGGTCCGTCAGAACCACCAGGGCCCGGAGAGCTTCGAGGTAGCAAGGCTGAACAAAGCACCATGCATTACCTTTTACTTTTTCGCTAGTTGATTTCCTTTCCACATTTTTAATTTCGAAAATAAGAGCTCCAATGTTAAAAACAATTATGAAATTTATCAAAAGCATTTCAGTTTCTTATGAATCTCACTCTTATTATTTTCTCTATCATTTACTTTATTTTACATAGAATTACTATTACTTATCTTGATAAACCGACAATTGTGACTTGCAACGAGACAATGCAACAAACGGATATAGACTCAGAAGAGGATGATATACCAGAAGAGGTTATTACAGAAGTTGAGAACTTTGAGAATAGGCCTAAGTCTAACTTGGACGAAACTGAGGTTATCAACTTGGGGGACACAAAGAATGTCAAAGAAACGCGCATCAGTGTTCATCTGTCACCATCAGAAAAGGAAGAGTACACAGAATTTCTAAGAGAGTATGAAGACATATTCGCCTAGTCGTATGATGATATGACTGGTCTCAGCAAATCTATTGTAGCTCACAAACTGCCAACAGAACTAACATGTCCGCCGATGAAGTAGAAGCTCAGAAAGTTCAAGCCTGACATGAGTTTGAAAATCAAGAAAGAAGTCACTAAGCAGGTCAAAGCTAAGGTTCTCATGGTACGAAAAGTTATCATTCGCTCTATTGGGGTATCGCACCACAGTTCGCATGTCAACCGGGGAAACTCCCTACATGCTGGTCTATGGCACAGAGGCAGTTATTCCCGCCGAGGTAGAAATCCCCTCCCTGAGGATCATACAAGAAGCAGAACTTGACGATGCATAATGGGTAAAAAGCCGCTACGAGCAACTAGCTCTAATAGATGGGAAGAGAATGAATGCAGTTTGCCATGGTCAATTGTATCAGAACAGAATGTCCAGAGCCTTCAACAAAAGAGTCAAGCCGAGACAATTCACACCGGGGCAGCTGGTGTTAAAGAAAATCTTTCCGCACCAGGATGAAGCCAAAGGGAAATTCTCTCCCAACTAGCAGGGTCCATACATAGTTCACAGGGTTCTAACAGGAGGAGCCTTTATACTCACAGAAATGGATGGAGAAGTCTGGCCAAAGCCAATCAATTCAGATGCAGTCAAGCGTTACTATATGTAATCTTTATGCTTCCCTATATGATGTAATTTGAACTACGTTTGACCTGATTCCCATTTAAGAGGGGATACGTAGGTAGCCTTATGGGTTCGGTCACAATTCAATAAAATTATTCATTTCCCCGATATTGGAAACTAGGTCAGAATTTTGAGGAGGACCCTCAAAATTCCAAAGTTGATTTTCAGCCAGTCATCACACGCAGCCATCGAAAAACCAGACCAGTAAATTAGGGCAGAATTTTGAGGAGGACCCTCAAAATTCCAGAGCAAAAGAGGTCGCAATGTATTGAACCGCGTCGCAGTCGTCGGTTCATCTAAAAGAGAATCATTTTTAATTGTGTAGTTACGTCATATTCTTTACTAAATCATACATGGCTACTATAAAAATTGCTTTGTTTAGTGACGCTACCCCCAATGAAAGCAAGAGCCGAGTAGGACAAGCAAAGTCCACGGGAGGACGAACTAACCTTCCCCCTTTACAAAACTCACGATTTTTCTTTGAATGCAGGCACCCCAAGACATAAAATCATCAGATACGATTACATACTCATACTTTTTTAGGAATACAACTCTCAGAATCATCACTTACTTGCAAGTGCTATCCGCACATGACATCCCCAGCAGCCACAACGACACAATCGACTATCAGCTATCATCTATCAACTAAGAGCTTTCATTACTATTCACCTTTATTTCTTGCATTGCATAAGGCTACTATTCTGCCTTCCGGGACTAAGCTCTGTCTCCATCTGCATTTCTGCTGCATTGCATAAGGCTATCTTTCTGCCTTCCGAGACTAAGCTCTGTCTCCATCTGTATTTCTGCTGCATTGCATAAGGCTACCTTTCTGCCTTCCGAGACTAAGCATTGTCTCCATCAGCATTTTCTTGCATTGCATTAGGCTACCTTTCTGCCTTTCGAGACTAAGCATTGTCTCTATCTGCATTTCCTCGCATTGCATAAGGCTGCCTTTCTGCCTTTCGAGACTAAGCGTTGTCTCCATCTGCATTCTCTTGCATTGCATAAGGCTACCTTTCTGCCTTCCGAGTCTAAGCACTGTCTCCATCAGCATTTTCTCGCATCGTATAAGGCTACGTTTCTACCTTCCGAGACTAAGCATTGTCTCCACCCGCATGGCTGAAAGATCGCCAACCTTATTTAAATCTTGCATGGCTGAAATATCACCACTTTATCTCTTGCATGGATGAAATACCGCCACCTTTTATTTGAGTCCTGCCATCGGCTGAAATATCACCAACTTTATTTAAATCTTTACATCGGCTGAAATATCGCCAACTTTATTTAAATCTTTACATCGGCTGAAATATCGCCAACTTTATTTAAGTCTTGCATGGGCTGAAAGATTGCCAAATTCTGCATTTCATAGGCTGAATGATCGCCAAGTTATCCAAAGGCGTCATTGTTCGGAGGTACCATTTTCATAGCCCGAGAACGCCATACCATGGCCTGAGGACCCTATTATCTTTTGTACATCATTATTCAAAGGCACCATGGTTCGGAGGCATCATCATCATAGCCCGAGAACATCATTTCATAGCCTGCGAATCCTTTATTATACACTTCATGGCCCAGGACGGCATGGTCTAAGGACGTCATCCTAATCATCCGAAGACAACATTCATGGTCCAACGGGAACTTGCATCATGTTTAAATTTATACACAATATATGTTTGCATTGCTCATTTGCAGGTACACCGGCTATCAACGGCCGTCTCAGCAAGAGAGATCCCGCTCCGATTCCCGCAGCCTATTAATCCCTGACCATCCTTCCCAACCTGAACATCGCGTCCGTCTTTCGAAATCTCCATCAGCATGTTCCGCCGACGGATTCCCGAACTACATATGACCTGATTCCTGTAAGACCAAGGATATGTAGGTAGATCAGGAGCCAAAGCTCAGTCAATACCTTTCAAATCGTTTCTTTCGATCAAAATTGGCCATCATATCTTTACCCGACAACTCTTTCACCCTTCTCGGGTAAAGTTGGGCAGCTATTGATACCCAATTTTTCCCCATGTATTTTTTATATACTCAAAATATTCTCAAAATAGAATGTACATGCATATATAAGCATGCCCAATAATTTTAGTATTCTTCCCTTATTTTTAAGGATTTTTAAAATCAATTTATTGTCTATTTTAATAGTACAAAATTCAATAATTATTCTCATACTAGCATTTTTGGTGAATAATTTATTTTTATTCTCATATTTACACCAAGATATAAATAAGGTAATTTTTGCATATTTTTTACACATTTGTTTGGTATTTTTTAAGCTAAATTACATATAATTGCAATTATAGCCTATTTTACTATTAACAATATTTTACAATTATAAATAATTTTTAGTATTTTTAGATTAATATTTATATGTTATTAATTAGTTCAGTACCTTTAATTTGTTTTAAAATCTTTTTTAACTATTTTATAAAATAATAAAAGAGGGAAATTGGCTATTTAACAAACAACCCTTTATTATTTTAATTTTTAGCCAATTTAGCCACACCCCTATCAGATTTAATTGACCCAATACCCAATTAAACTCACCCCGGCCCAATCCCTAATATAACCCGGCCCAACCCCGATTTAATTTGAGCCGTTGATCAAATAAGATCAACGACCCAGATCTATTTTCCTTAATTAAATCTAACTACCCCCTGACCCCTAAGTCTTCGAGACCGTCTCTCATATCTCTACTCTCTCTCTCTCTCTCTCTCTCTCTCTATCTCTGGTCTCTTCTAGAGACTTTTGTCTCTTCCCTTCTCCGACGAGTCCCTTCATCTTCTCTGGCGACCTTCTCCACCGGAGACCATGGATTCCTCACCCTCTGCCTCTTATGGCTTGCTTATGCTAGTAATGTCATCCTTAAGGCCCTCGAAGGGTGAGGACCCATCTACTCACACCCATGGTGTTCCTGTTTGCTTTAGGCCTCCGAGGTTTGATTTCGAGTGAGGTCTGTGACCTTTGAGGCTCGAGCCAGTAACGTTTG
Organism: Nicotiana glauca; assembly: GCA_026770625.1. Taxonomy (NCBI): domain Eukaryota; kingdom Viridiplantae; phylum Streptophyta; class Magnoliopsida; order Solanales; family Solanaceae; genus Nicotiana; species Nicotiana glauca. Next base: position 143,956 of record MU756561.1, on the reverse strand, counting down.
AGGTTCTTCTTATCTTCTCTGAGGTTTTATTTGAAACCCTAATGTTTGAAATCTTCGGTTCTTTTAGATTTACAGTAGATCTACGCATATTACGAGTTATTACGATGTTTCCTTTTAAGACTTTCTATTTTTTTTCTAAACAGATCTTCACTTTTAACTATGGTTCCGAAACCCTTTCTCAAAATGGTTTTCTTTATCGATTTTTAACATTATCTCATGATTTTCCCTCATATTTACCTTTGTTGAAGTCTTTTCCTTGCGATTGGGTCAGTACATGTGCTTGATTATCACGAATAGCTTGAAATTCTAGTGATTGTACACTGTTTTCCCATTAGGGTTTATGGCTCTTCGTCTCCTTTGCATGTATCATGTCTACTCTGTTGATTCGTACTAGTATCTGTGTGAAACCCTAATTTTTAGACCTAAAACCCTAAAGGCTGATGTTTTGCCTGTGTGCTTGCATATGCGCTTATGTTTCACTGATCTTTACCCTATGCTATTTGTCTTTGGTTTCTTCTTGCCTCCCTAACTCACGTGACTCCTAGTGTCATATACTAGGGTTTCTGATTTTCACCTAATGTGTGTTTATTCCATTTAAATCAGTATCATTTTGCCACTTTGAATCCTTGAATGATTGTGACTGGTACTTTACTGATTTTGTGTATTTTCCTTTAACCATGATACTTGCCTTAGAACTCTTTACTGATTTTATGTATTTTCCTTTAACTGTGATACTTGCCTTAATAATCTTTACTGATTTTGTGTATTTCCTTACTAGTTGACATCTGCCTTAACTGATAATTGATTCCCTGTGATACCAGGGGATCTCTTACTGATTTTCAGAATGATACTCTGCCTAATTTTATATGCAAGCATGTCGCCAATTGATACTCACCTTCCTTAATTCATATGTTCTGTACCTGGTCCTAATCACATGCCTTATTCTTTACTATGCTCTCTGTGATTGAAATCAGTCTTTCAATTAGTTCTCTTTCCTTATTTGTCACTAAGGTAGCCGTTTGAACTAGGACTCCCCAATTAAAGGGGAGTACTTACACTGATTGATTCTAATTGTATTTTACTTCTATAATTATACTACACTTTACTTCTTACCTTATTTTTCTACTCGTTTTCAGAATTATAAATACTCTACTCCTTCATTAGCAAAAGGACATCAGTGAATACTCTCAATTCTACATTCTCTTGTGCTTTTTCTCTCTTTTTCCTTTTGCTCTATTGTTGTTCTCTGCTCTTGCCTATTATTAGCCGGCTGTAAGCTAAGGCTAATACTGTGTTATCACTTTTTCTTTGCATCCTGCTCGTACTCTCTTACTGGTATGTCCTAGTTTCAATTCAAATCTCTAACAACAATATGATTCTCTATTTGTTTCAGTTCTTATTATTTCTAGTTTGCTTCTATTTGAGATTCTCTTGCGAAATCTGTAATTAAAACGCATCACTAGCATGTTATTATGTCTTCCCTTTCTTTTGGATTAGTATACCCCCATTATGTGTGTTTCTAAGCATGACTTGCATACTTATCCCAAATTCCTATCACCCCTCTATGTGATTGTTTTTTCCGTCTGTTTTTCTCTGACTATGCTATTGATGGCTATTTCTGAACATGCTTGAGATAGTCCTAGACCTTTGCTGGGTTATATGTTTGGTCATATGTGTCCCTAACTCTACTATCCATGTTTTTATTTGCTGGACCTCCCTTGGTTCTATGGTATTTGGATGTGTATGAATCTATTTTTGGAGGTGTTGTGTCTAGGTTGTTGCTCATTACTCTATTCTCTTTTCAAAAAATTGTTTTACTAAATAGACACTCTTTGTTTTACGAAATGTTTTAAGTGAAATTCCTTTCAACACAATTTCTGTCAAAACATTTTTGAACTCTCTTGCACTTCACTTTATTCCTAGATACTTAAGTTCCACCCCCTCAGTGTGAGCACTGCTTTGGGGACCTCCTGAGTACCTTCTGAACTCTAACACACTGAGGCTGGTATTTCCACACTGCACATGTTTAACTCTTGGTTACTAAGTCTGGGCGTGAGCATTGGCCAAGAGCCCTTGAGGTCCTTAGGGAACTTTGGCACATCCAAGCTATGAAAGGCTATTTTAGCAGTGAGGTTTGGAGGATTGGGCCTATTGAAGGCTCCCTACAGAATAACTCCTTATTTTTGCTCTTTATTACTGTAATTCAGATACTACCGGTTTGTAATAATTTTTAAATGAATGATTGGGGGCTGAATAGTGAATAAGGGGAAGGGTATGCATGTTTATTTTAATGGGTAGAAAACTTGTTTATAGATTTTATTTACCTATTTGTGCAATAGATAACCTGCTTAGGACAGGCATGTCATGCATTAGAAACCCTGTTTTAGGTCTTTCACTCTCATGTATGTTATTGTACTCACTTCGTAATTTTAATTATTAACAATAAGCCAAATAAACTGTCATCACTACATTGGCATAGTAGAAATCATGCTTTAGGAACTCCTATGTGCATTAGACATTGTCACGACCCTAGTTCACCGATCGTGAACATGTCGTGATGGCACCTAGTCCCCACGACCAGGTAAGCCAAATATTGCGGAAAATGTAACAATTGCGAAAAAACAGAGGAAAACCCAATTAAATAACTGTACCGAATGCCGCTCGGCATGTACAACTCAATAAAACACAAGTCTAACACTATTCCCAAAGACCCGGAAACTCATGGGCAACATAGGCTATAGAAATGTACAGGATGGCTCCAAAACTCTAGAATATTCTAACAACCGAAAGAGAGAAAACTAGATACAAAAGATAGAGTAAGATGGGGACTCGTCGGTCTACGGACGCAACAGAACTACCTCGAAGTCTCGGTGGTCCTCCTGCCTCACTGATAGTGCGCCTGAGTAGAGGTACCTGAATGATCTGCACATGAAAAACATGCGCTGGAAGGGCATGAGTACACCACAGCGGTACTCAGTAAGTGCCAAGCCTAACCTCGGTTGGGTAGTGACGAGGAAGGTCAGGGCCCAACTGAGATAAACATAATAAATAATAAGGTAACGGAAACAATCTAAATAAAGTCTACAACAAAATCTGAACCGAATAAGTACAGGAGAACAGTAATAGAAAGTAACGGTAACAATACAAGTAAATACTGCCCTCAACGAGGAAATAGTAACCGGGGATCTCTTGGTAACCCGGGGATCTCTTGGTATCCTCATCATATGCACTAGGGATCTCTTGGTATCCTCAATAAGTGAGTCGGGGATCTCTTGGTATCCCAATGTATATATAGAAACACATGCCAGGGATCTCTTGGTATCCCGCGCCTTTAATCCAGAATAAGTCAAGTACAGGGGGATCTCCCGGGAAGCCGTCTCGTAGTCCCAATTTAAAGCACACCCCAACAACAACTCATAATCTCAGAATAAATGCTAAACCAGTACAATTAATTGAATTTTCTAACCTAACATGCTTCACAGAGTGCAAATAGTACAGTTAAATAATTAAGCAAGTAAGTCAGCTAAGCATGCTTCTCTAAGCTAGCACAGGTCAAAACCTACAGTTTAAAGGCACAAATAAACAGAAAATCTCCATGTAAATACTCCAAGTAAAAACGGTTTTACAACAATTTGCTCAAGTATGCGCTCGTCACCTCACGTACGAGGCATTCAAATATTCAGAACATGTCCTAAGGGGAAAAATTCCCCACCCAACGTTAGACAAGCCACTTACCTCGAACCGGCTCAATATCACTAGAAACCGCGTCTTTGCCACGAGAATCCGACTCCAAATGGCCCAAATCTATTTAATTCAATTACACATCGTAAATAATATTGCAAACAACTGATTCCACTATTAAAATTAAAGCTAGGGCATGAAAATAGGTAAAATGACCAAAATGCCCCTCTAGCCAACGTCTCGAAATCAAATAATTTTTATATTTTCAGAACCCTCGTACTCTCACGAGTCTAACCATATAAAAATCTCCCAAATCGGAGGTCAAATGCCCCCTCAAAATCCAATAGTTTGGTTTATAAAGTTTTACCCCAAATTAACCAACTTTTGATCCTAAATTCGAATTCCAATGATGTATTTAGCTATATAATGATGAAATATAATGAAAAGGGATCAAGGAAACGTTACCCAATGATTTTCTCTTCAAAACCCACTCAAAATCGCCTTCTCTTGAGCTCTCAATCAATTTTCAAACTTATGGAATTAAACCCTCGAAGTTGATATTTCTGAACAGACCTTTCCGCTTCTGCGAACAAGGGACCGCTTCTGCGGTCCCGCTTAAGCGGAAAACCAACTGCTTCGGCGGATTTTCATTAAAAGAGCTGGGATCGCATCTGCGATAGCTGGGCCGCTTCTGCGGCTTTTGAAGAAAAGGGCACGACCGCTTCTGCGACCAAATAGCCGCTTCTGCGGCTCCGCTCCTGCGGAAAGGTGACCGCTTCTGCGGTCTCCGAAGGGAAATCCAAGCCCTCTTTTGCGATGAGGAAGCCGCTTCTGCGGCTACGCTTCTGCGGTTCCCAGACCGCAGAAGCGAAAATACCAGAAGGGTCAAAATACCAGCTGCGGCAAACTTAGAAATTCTCCCCGTTAACCACCCGAAATCATCCCGAGGTCCCCGGGACCTCAACCAAAAGCACCAATACCACCTAATACCTTATTCGGACTTGCACCAATCCTTAAAACACCTAAAACAACACCGAAAATTCGATTAAATTAAAGATTCAAGCCTAAGAACTTCAAATTCCAACAAAACACACTTTCGATCAAAAACCTAAACAAACCTCGCCCAAATGAACNCCCCAAAATCACCTAACGGAGCTGAAGGAACCATCAGATTTCCATTCCAAGGTCGTCTTCACACTGTTCCAATTACGGACCATTTTTCAACTCTTAAGCTCTCTTTTAGGGACTAAGTGTCCCAAAACACTCCGAATCCTAACACCGGATGTCCTGGAAAACCAAAATACCAGAAATGAACTTAGGGGAAGTGGTTAGTGGGGGATCGGGGCGTAAATTCCAAAAACAACTGGCCGGGTCGTTACATACATCCTGTTGCTTAGAGTTTTATACTTATCTGGATTGCAATTGTCAAAATGCCTATTAGCATGCTTAATCTAATAATACAAGTACTGTGCATGTATACCTTTTTTTAAAATCAAAATCAAATATGCATGTCCACTCTTTAAGATAACCAGACAATGTATATGACGCCTGGGCAAACTTTAGGCCTAATAAGAATCGATTAATCATGTTGTTAACAGTTTAAGACTAACTAGCCTCTTTTAATTTTGAATTCTGCCGCTCCCATTCTTATTTTGACTCTCTGAACTTCACTCTGTTTTTACTAAAACTCCCACCCTACTTTGAAATGATCTCAAAATTGTGTATTTGTTCTACTATGTTCTCTATTAGGTTACCCTTTCTGCCTAGAATCGTGCTATTTTTAATACTTATCCTACGTCTCGTCAAGTTACTATACCTTTAATGCCCTTACTTTATTTTTAAAATGTGTTTCAACGATTTTGATCCATATTTTCACTAACCCCCTAAACTGTTGTATACTTCTAAATCTTACTGCTGTCTCTACTCGTAAATCTGAAAATCCTTCAAGTCACTTAGTCTTAATTAAGCTTTCTGCTTTCACTGAAACTTACTAGTTTATTTCAACATTCCGGCTTTTTAAACTCTTATCTTTGAGACTTTAAATGTGATTGAGACGTGCTAATTATGTGTTTACTTGTGGAGGGATCTGTGAGCCTCTATGTATCTTTGTATGTTCCCCTTATGTGCAGTCCTATTTTTTATGTATGTCGCTTAGAATTTTTGCCTTTAAACCTAAGGGTTCAGCCTAGTCCTCACCACATAAGAATAGTGGTCCTAAATACCCTCCAGGACTTATAAGACGGGACGGGTAATAGCACGCAATAAGCTTTTGTGACCAACTCACACTTTTAATAACCTTTACGGGTTGGGAAGGGTAGAATATGGAGATGATGACCGATGCACTAATATCTTGTGTAGCCCCTTTTTGAGGCACGATTACTGGATATTGCATTGATGATCCATATTAATCATAAACCTAGGACTCCTCTCCCTTTTTTTGTTTTTATCTCTTCTTGCAAAACTATTCAAATTTTTCATAAATCTCTGCCTTCCCTACTTACCTTCAAAGCTCTTTTTTTAGCTTATTCGCAATGTCGTATATTTGAATCTTTGATTGTCTATTTGAATATGCGAAGTCACAATATAACATGGTCGGGAACCACACTAGTGGATCTTGAGGGGTGCCTAACACCTTCCCCTCGAGATAATTTCTAGCCCTTACCCAAACTCTAGTTTTCCAACTCAAAAAATCCTTTTTAGTGTCCTAATGCACTTTAATCATTAGGTGGCGACTCTTCAATTCCAAAAATCCAAATCCCAAAAGGGAAAAGATTTGTCCTCCCAAATGTCATAAACCCAATTTCGCGAGAAAAATGGGGCATCGACATCGACGTACCTGGATCTGCACATGAAAAACATGCGCAAAAAGGGCATGAGTACACCACAGCGGTACTCAGTAAGTGCCAAGCCTAACCTCGGATGAGTAGTGACGACCAAGGTCAATGCCCTATTGAGATCAAGTAAGTATAGAAATGACAGAATAAAGTAACAGTTCAATTTAGAATATACAGTAAGAATCTAATACAGGATAATAAGGAATTCAATAACTAAAGCAGAGATAAAGACAAAACACAAGGAAAAACCACTCATAAATAGGGAATCTCCCGGGATACCGTCCCATAGTCCCATAGTAAAAACACACACAGCAACACAAGGACTACTCAATTAAGCTCATCTTCATACTAATTAAATAGGATATTCTTACCTAACATGCTTCACATAATTCAACTATGGTAGTTTAAGCAAATAAGCAGTTAAGCCAATTAGACATGTTTTTCCTAAGCTAAAACAGGCTTAAATAGTGCAAGTAATAAAACAGGAAAGAAAACATTCTAGTAGGTATTTAATGAAAACCGGATTTCCAACAATTAGCACAAGTACGCGCTCGTCACCTTACGTACAAGGCATCTCAATTATCAAAAATATCAAATCCTAAGGGAAAAGTCAACCATACATGGTTAGGCAAGCCACTTACCTCGCACAAGCTCAAATCAACCTGAAACCACGCTCTTGCCACGAGTACTCGACTCCAAATGGCCCAAATCCCAATGAACTCCTCTGAAAATCTCTCTTGAAAAGTGCTTCCCAAGCTTCTTCCCGTTTGAAAAAGATGAAAAATGGCTAAATTTCGCGAAGGCAAGAATGTATATGTTCTGCCCAGCGATTTCCGCGTCTGCGGTCCAATAATCGCATCTGCGATACCGTTTCTGCGGTTCTCCCTAAAAGTTCAATCTCGCACCTGCGACCTCAGATTCTGCATATGCGGTCCCGCAGGTGCGGTCCCTTATGCCACTTCTGCGGTTTCTGGCCCCCTTCCTCATTTCTGCTTCTACGGTTAATCCACCGCTTCTGCGGCTCCGCACCTGCGGTCCCAGACTCGCAGGTGCAGTAATGAATGAAGAATAGCTGAGGCTGCAACTCCATTTCCAAAAATACTTTCGTCAACAATCTGAATTCATCACGAGGCCCCCAGGACTTCAACCAAAAGCACAAATATATCCTAATACCTTATTTAAACTTGTACCAATCTTCAAAACGCTTCAAATAACATCAGATCAACCAAAACACATCGGATTCAAGCCTAAGTTTTTAAAAACTTCCGAATTCCGCTTCTGATCAAAAACCCAACTAAACGACATCCGAGTGACCTGAAATTTTGCACACACATCCCAAATGACACAACAGAACTACTGTAACTCTCAGAATTCCATTTCGACCCTCGGATCAACATCTCACTATCAAACCAAAAACTTCAAAAATTTAACTTTCGGCATTTCAAGCCTAAATTAGCTACGTACCTCCAAAATACAATCTGAACATGCCCCTAAGCTCGAAATCACCTAACGGGGCTAATAAAACCATCGGATTTTTATTACGAAGCCGTATTTACATTGTTCCAACTACGGTCAACTTTCCAACACTTAAGCTCTCATTCAAAGACTAAGTATCCCAAACTCTCCGAATCTTAAAACCGAACATCCCAACAAATCAAAATGGCATAAATAAACTCGGGAAAAGCAGTAAATAGGAGATCAGGGTGTTAATTCTTAAGAGTGTCACACCTCCTTTTTCTACTACACCCCCCGAAGAGGGTATAATAAAGGAAGTTTTTTCTAATTTAAGTGACAATCAAAATGGGATTATTTATTTAAAATTCAAAGTTGCTACTTGGGATAATTTATGGTGTCCCAAGTCACCGATTTAAATCCCGAATCGAGGAAAAGGTTTGACTCTGTATACAGACTGTGAATCAGAAATCCAGGTAAGGAATTCTGTTAACCCGGGAGAAGGTGTTAGGCATTCCCGAGTTCCGTGGTTCTAGCACGGTCGCTTTGATAATACTTGGCTTATTAAATTATTTAATTACTTATTTTAGAACCTATATTCATTTACTTCTTTCACCGCATTTAATTGAGGAAATTATCTTGAAACGGGTTACGCGTACGTATACCCAATTGTTTGGCGCGTCAAAAATCATGTCACGCGAACGTGTCCACAATTAATAACTCTTTATTATTATTAAGAAAGTTTGGGCCGAAGTTGCGCGAACGCATCCTTCGGTTTTATTTTTAGAATCATAATTATGTTACGCGAACGTATACACAATCAATTGTATTTTTTAACGGCCCTAAAAATTTTCTACGAGCGTTTATTTCTAACAACTTCCTTGCTACCCTATTAAACTAATAATTAATCAAAATGGGCACCTTCATCACATCACGCTAGTGCTCAACCCTGATGATCCTACCTACTGAAATGCATTTGAGCGAAAAAACAAATAAAAGTGAAATCACACATTCCCTTTAAGCAGCCTCTACGATTAGCACTTTAAAACATAATGCCAACTTGGGACTCATAAGCAATTACGGTGCCACTGTCTTTCTCAAGTAGCCCAAGCTAAAGCCCAAACCTCATCTAAACACATGTAGACAAACTCTTTACCCAAACACGCTGAAATTAATGAGAGAAGAGTAAAACAAAAAAAATGTTGGGATCTCATTTAGGTGGCTAAGCCATTTAAATTATCACATCATTATAACGTAAATAAAAGAAAAAAATAAACTGAGAAGACAACTTTAGCCTGGGCCCTGTTAAAAATGCACTTTTGAAGTAACTGATTACATGGTGATCCCAAACAAAAGCACGTAACTCTCTTCAAGTTTGAACATTTTAAAACTTAATTTAAAACATGGATATCACTAAAGCTAAAGTTCCCCTGGAATCAACAAACCAAATTCACAAATTTATGCACAAATGGATCTGAGTGTGTGATGCATAAACCAAACTCAGTCTAGGCTTGAAAGCCCAAGAAGGTCTAAGCTCAAATTCGGAGGATCAGGCTCGAAGTCGAGTCTCGACCAACAACAAATCTGCCATATTCAACATGCTGATTCTTCATAATCACACCTTACTTACATGTTCAATGTTGACTACAGCAACTTAGCAATTAACAACATACTTCATAAACACATCAAGGACCTAAAACCAATTGACCCTTCTATCAGTAACAAACCTAGATAATTAAATAATGGAAATCAGCAACTCTAACAATACTCTATTACACTTCCAACATAAACTCAAAATCCTTAAATGTAACTTCACATTGGGCATGCTGAGCTAGAAAAATTGACATAACCAACTGAGAAAGAAACTAAAGAAGAAGGACATCTAAGAGAACATGATCTTCATTTATCTTCATCAAAACAACTCATGAGCTATTTTTTACATGCCTAAAATTAGAGATGTGTACCTGGAGATTGAAACAGGAAAACAAAAAGTGAGAGATCAGTAGTGGAACAGCAGAAATTGACACCAGCAATAGCACAGCCCAGATTTAGATATTAAAATACTGAAATTAGCCTGACAACTCAATGGAACAGTGACCCTTAATAGTTGAACCATAAACTCTTCAAAAAACAGTATCAATCTATTTGAGCTCTCAAAATCAGAAAAAATTGTTCTCAGAAATTGAAAGGAATCAAAAAATGCTGAAAACAACTCAATGAAGCAATAACACCAGCCGTTTTTACTTTTTATACATTTTTGCTATCTAAAATCTCTTTGGTTTTTTTTTTTGGTCTTTTAGCTATTCGAAATCTGCCTTGAAAGGCAAGTTTAAGATGCCTTTATAGGCAAGAAAAGTAGGGCAACAACTAGATATCAGATTTTCCCTTTTTACCCCTTTCATGTTTTCATTTTTGCCTAGATAGTCTTAACTAAATTTCTTTTTTCTGAAATACCCTTAATCCAATTTAGTTGTTGCAAAGTAGTCCCCTTCCCCAGCTTCCTACAAGCTTCCCAGTCTGTTACACAAATATTCCCTAACCTAAACTACCCAAACTACCCCTCAACACCCTGTTTATTACCCCTACCCACAGCTAAGACTTGGAACCGATTAAACAGCTGACAAATCCAAACCCCCTCACAAACCTTTTGGGCTTCAGCTAATGGACCTGTTTGCATGTAATGCAAGCCCCAAGCTAAACAAAGCCCGACACTCAGCAAATTCCGAAAGAAAAAGGAAAATAGCAATGATCTGACCCAATGAAATCAAAACAATCATAAAGGACCAATTCAAACTAGACCACAAAGTTGTAACAAAATTAAACAGAGCAATTAGAAATGATCATTAAGGAATTACATAGACTCAAAGGCCTAACAAAACTAGATTATGATACGTGGTTTAACGACATTTGACAGTCTAAACAATTTTGTGTTTAAACATAAAGACAGGAAAGCCAGAATTCTTTATTCTTGAAAGAAAAGGAGAAGAAGGCAAAGAAAAGAAGGGGGACAGTTAGATAGACAAAGGAACAAAGGGGGATAGAAATACCTAAAACCGGCGAAGGATAACTCAAGCTAAGTGAACCTCGGCTCCTCTGATTTAAACTAAAAATGGGTTTTAATCGACTGTTCGTGTGAGAATAGCCAAGTGACACTCGTTTCAGGCCCAAATTGTCTTCAAAAAATGGGAGAACATGAACCTAGGCCCTTGCATGATAAGTTTAAGACTAGAACGGATTTAGGGTTCTATTATTAGATCTGAGATTAAGAGTGACTGGTGGAGAGTTTGAGGGAACTGACATCAGTATGATATTTGAAGGATTATGGGGAGTGTATGGTTGATTTTTGGTGGTGTTTGGAGCTTTTTTTTTCTGTGGTAAAAATGGGTGACCTAGGGTTGAGAGAGGTGGAAGAGACGAGGAAGATGAGAGATATGGAACTGAATAGTCTGGTCTCTAAAGTGAGTTCGGACATATTAATTATAATGAGGGGTGTAATTCTGGCCATTGGATGATCCAAGATTAAGGGCTTAGATCACTTTGAGCCTTTGACTTGAAGCGACGTCGTTTGGCCATGGGGTAGAGGCGGGTCAGGCTTTAATTTGGACGTGTTTGAGGATTAAAACCATTTGGGCCTGGGGATTGATTTAAAGACAGCCCAAGCTTGACTTCTCATTTTACTTCTTTTAATTCAAAGCAAATTATCCTAAAACTCTTCTTTCTTTTTTTCTTCTTTTTTTTCCCCAAAATTAAAACAAATCCTAAATTAATTCTTAGAAACTAATTGACCAAAATAAAAGCACTAATTAAACCTACATAATAGTTAACACATTTAACTTCAAACAAATTAGAAGGGGAGCTACTACGATAAAAGCTAGAATTGAAGGTGCAAATTACACTATTTTTGTGATTTTTTTTATAAAACAACTTAATTATTAAATAATTCTTAAAATATAAAATTAACTCCTAAATGCATATGCAACACATTTTTGTATTTTTCCTTTAATTAAAATGCACAGACGAAATGCAAACAATTAACAAAGAAATTTATTTTTTTTATTTTTTTGAAATTATAGGAGTAATTCATATAGGGCAAAAATCACGTGCTCACATCTGCCTCTCTTTGCTGGAAAACACGAAGAGTTTTCGTGCAAAGATAAGTGAGCGGATACGAGCAATTTTTGCCCGTTTGAATATTCCGTGCGAAGCATTTTTTTGAAATATTTGACCGCACCCTGCTTCTGAGGCTTCCTACATATCCTTGGCTAAAAAGGAATCAGGTCAATGTAGTTCAGGAAGGTCTGGTAGCTGGGACTACCATGAAGCTATGATTTCACTGTTGTTGCTGCTGTTGCTGCTGCTACTGCTTACTGGACCCCCTTATTACACCATGTCAAAAAATAAAAGAAGCTAGACTAGACTATGATCTTTGCTTTACAAAAATCCTATCTATATCTTCAAACTTGCTCTTGTGGTTCTTGTTGCCTTGTTGACTTGTATTCTCCCGGTGATATCCCTTTGTTGCCGCCTTGTTGTAATCTGAGATATTTTCCCTTTCTCCAGGTGGATGCCTGACTGCTGAACTTGAAATGTTTTCCCATGCTCTCAAGGCGGGCTCCTCACTGCTAAACTTGAAATGTATTCCCTGCTCTTTAGGCGGGCTCCTGACTTCAACAAAATACACAAAAATAAAGAAAATTTTCTGCCCCAGTTTTGGGTATCTAGGCACATATGTAAGTGTAAAACGAACCACATTACCAAATTTCAATAAGAACTTGAAAGCTAAAACTTGAATTGTACTCCCCTGTTGTCCAGGCGGGCTCCTGACTGCTGACTTGAAATGTATTCCCTGCTCTCCAAGCGGGCTCCTGACTGCTGACTTGAATGTATTCCCTGCTCTCCAGGCGGGCTCCTGACTTCAACTTGAATGTATTCCCTGCTCTCCAAGCGGGCTCCTGACTACTAACTTGAAATGTGTTCCCTGCTCTCCAGGCGGGCTCCTGACTGCTGACTTGAAATGTATTCCCTGCTCTCCAAGCGGGCTCCTGAATGCTGACTTGAAATGTATTCCCTGCTCTCCAGACCTACTCCTGACTGCTGACTTGAAATGTATTCACTGTTCTCTAGGTGGGCTCCTTACTGCTGACTTGAAATGTATTCCATGTTCTCCAGGTGGGCTCCTGACTTCAACAAAATAGATAAAACAAAGAAACTTTTCTGCCCCAGTTTGGGTATCCGGGCACATACGTAAGTGTAAAACGAACCACATTACCAAATATCAATAAAAACTTGAAATCTAAAACTTGAATTGTACTCCCTTGTTTTTCAGACGGGCTCCTGACTGCTGACTTGAAATGTATTCCCTGCTCTCCAAGCAGGCTCCTGATTGCTGAACTTGAATGTATTCCCTGCTCTACAGGCGGGCTCCTGACTTCAACTTGAATGTATTCCCTGCTCTCCAAACGAGCTCCTGACTACTAACTTGAAATGTATTCCCTGCTCTCTAGGCGGGCTTCTGACTTCAACTTGAATGTATTCCCTTCTCTCCAGGCGGGCTCCTGGCTTCAACTTGAATGTATTCCCTGCTCTCCAGGCGGGCTCCTGACTTCAACTTGAATGTATTCCCTGCTCCCCAGGCGGGATCCTAACTTCAACTTGAATGTATTCCCTGCTCTCCAAACAGGCTCCTGACTGCTAACTTTAAATGTATTCCCTACTCTCCAGGCGAGCTCCTGACTTCAATTGAATGTATTCCCTGCTCTCCAGGCGGGCTCCTGGTTTCAACTTGAATGTATTCCCTGCTCTCCAGGTGGGCTCCTGACTTCAACTTGAATGTATTCCTTGCTCTCCAGGCGGGCTCCTGGCCTCAACTTGAAATGTGTTCCCTGCTCTCCAGGCGGTCTCCTGACTGCTGACTTGAAATGTATTCCCTGCTCTCCAGGCGGGCTCCTGACTGCTGACTTGAAATGTATTCCCTGCTCTCCAAGCGGGCTCCTGACTGCTGACTTGAAATGTATTCCCTCCTCTCCAAGTGGGCTCCTAACTGCTGACTTGAAATATATTCCCTGTTCTCCAAGCGGGCTCCTGACTGCTGCCTGCTGACTTGAAATTTATTCCCTGTTCTCCAGGTGGGCTCCTGACTGCTTACTTGAAATGTATTCCCTGTTCTCCAAGTGGGCTCCTGACTTCAACAAAACATATAAAACAAAGAAAATTTTCTGCCCCGGTTTGGGTATCCGTGCACATAAGTAAGTGTAAAACGAATCACATTACCAAATATCAATAAAAACTTGAAAGCTAAAACTTGAATTGTACTCCCTTGTTTTCCAGGCGGGCTCCTGACTGCTGACTTGAAATGTATTCCATGCTCTCTAGGCGGGCTCCTGATTGCTGAACTTGTATGTATTCCCTGCCCTCCAGGCGGGATCTTGACTTCAACTTGAATGTACTCCCTGCTCTCCAGGCGGGCTCCTGACTGCTAACTTGAAATGTATTCCCTGCTCTCCAGGCGGGCTTCTGACTTCAACTTGAATGTATTCCCTGCTCTCCAGGCGGGCTCCTGACTGCTGACTTGAAATGTATTCCCTGTTCTCCAGGTGGGCTCCTGACTGCTGACTTGAAATGTATTCCCTGTTCTCCAGGTGGGCTCCTAACTGCAACAAAACAGATAAAACAAAGAAAATTTCCTGCCCTAGTTTGGGTATCCGGGCACATATGTAAGTGTTAAACTGAATCATTCTACCAACTATTATTAAGAATTTGAAAGCTAAGTCCTATTATCCAGGGAGGTCCTGACAACTCCTAATTGAACAACAATTACAAACCTAAGTTATATCTTTTAAAGGTATTACTCCCGCTACATTTGTTACCTAAAAGGTCTTAAACTAATCCTATTATCCAGGAAGGTCATGAAGAGCAAATCAAGGCTTATCCTAAAGACTGACATTTTTACGACTGAATCATACTACCCTACAACAAAATTTACGCTGCATCTCATTATCTAATCTTAAAACTTGGTCCCATTATTCAGGGAGGGGTCCTGAAAACTCCTAATTGAATATTGTCCTAAACATGCAAACTTTGCAATCAACTTACATTTTTCTACGATTTGTTTTGAAATTTATCTAAGCCCTATTTTTCAGGAGGGTCCTGAGAGTTTACGGTCAAACATGTTTTGGTGATTGCTCTTCCCCTACGGAGAGTTTCTCCGAAACAAATGAAATTTTCTGCCCCTGATTCAATCAAAGAAAAATCTGGTCATGGCATTCTTGCTGACGATGTCTCCATTGCTGTGTTTTGCTTTGACCTGTTTCCCCGAACTGGCCCTGAATCGCTTGACTTTCTGACTGACTTTCAAACCCGTGACCTTCGATGACCCGAGTGTTCAATACCAAACCATTGTTTTACATATCTGACCCTTTTATCTGAACCTTTGCATCTCCCATAAAATTACCCAACCAATCCACCGACGAAACTTCCGGTGACCCCTTGATTCTTACTTTGCATCATGCCATCTTTGGTACGTTCTGGCCCCACTGTGCTTTGCAATTGGGAAACTGGTAGTGAGCCTTGACATCCTTTCTTCTTTGTTTTGAACAGGACTGACATTGAAATATCTTAGATAACAAACTCCAAAATGAACTAAATGCAATGACCTTGAGAGTTAAGGATAAAGAGAATCCAAAACCGGAAGACTTACGAAAGGAAAGAAAAGGAAAAGAGACTTATCTGAGTGGAACAGCTGGTACCATTGATCATGACATGCATTTCGGACTAATCGGCCCAATCCGTCCAACCAATCAACTTTCAATTGCCATGCTTTGTTGCCCCAGAATTCCATAGCTTGATTTCTTCACCCAAACCATAATCATGTTCATCATGCGGTATCCTGAAAAGTTTTCACCCACAAACCTCTCCTACTTGTTCATTTGTCAACTCACTTTCGCCTTAAGATGCCCGTGAGGGTTTTCACCAATAAGACTCTCTCATTTTTCATTTCTCTCAGCTCCCATCACCTTACGGTGCCCGTGAGGGTTTTCACCAATAAGACTCTCTCATTTTTCATTTCTCTCAGCTCCCGTCGCCTTATGATGCCCGTGAGGGTTTTCACCAATAAGACTCTCTCATTTTCATTTCTCTCAGCTCATGTCGCCTTACGGTGCCCATGAGGGTTTTTCACCAATAAGACTCTCTCATTATTTTCCTGCTTGGACCAGAGTGTTGCCCTTGATATAATTCACCTCTACCTGCTTGTCTCGGCATTTCTCAAAGACTAATCAGAAGGTCTTTCTTTGGACTGTAATGTGGCTTTTAGATAGGGTTAGAAAGAAAGGGTATTACAGGCTCAAAACAATTCAGCTGGGTTTAAAATTACAACTTCCAGAATCAGATTTCTCACAACAACCGCAATTTCTACCCCAGTTTCTTGCTTGGGGACTTTTGGATTTTTATTATGATGGGACCGAACTGTAAGGCTTTCTACGTATCCTTAAAAGGAATCAGGTCGAACGTAGTTCATGAGACTACTTATATTGTTGCTATTTTTCTTTCTTTTTCTTCCATTTTATCTTCTTTTCTTTTCTTTCTTCATTTTGCCTTTTCTCTTTTTTCTTTTTATTTCTTTTTCTTCTTTTTCTACTCTTTTTCTTTTCTTTTTCATTTTCATTTTCATTTTTCTTCTCTCTCTTTTCCTTTACTTATCCTTTACGCTTGTGTTTCTGAACTTTGCTACTGATTCCAAAAGAGGGGTATGAAAGAAAATAAATAAGGCTCAAAGGGGTAGCGAGGGATAAAGTGTTTAGATAGAAGAACAAAATGCCTTCGTCATTCTAATCTCCAAAATATGCCAAGTACAAACAAATACAATTAAAACAAAGAAAATCATACATAATATCTCTTGACCGCATCGGAATTGATGGCCATTTCAACACATTTGCCTTCTATGTCTGTTAGATACAAAGCGCCATTGAACAACACTCTTGTCACGATGAACGGCCCCTGCCAATTTGGGGCGAACTTGCCTTTGGCCTCAGCCTGCTGTGGAAGAATATGCCTCAACACTTGCTGGCCCACTTCGAACTTTCAAGGACGTACCTTCTTATTATATGCTCTTGCCATTCTCTATTGATACAACTGACCATGACACATTGCTGTCAATCTTTTCTCGTCGATCAAACTCAATTGCTCCAAGCGGGTTTTGACCAACTCATCATCATCATATTCCAATTCATCATCACACTTAATTTCTTGTATTATTATTTTAGAATTAGACCGGCTTTTAAGACTGGGCCGAAGATTCTTCATGCATGTTATGTCATTGAGACCAGCTTAGAAAGAACTGTATAAGAAAGAAAAGAAAACAAGAATGAAACTATTAGGAATGAAGAAGAAGGGAAATTGCATTTCATTAAAGTTGAAAGCTAACAAGGTTTAACACATCCAAACGGACGGAACATAGAATCTGAATCACAACCCTGGAATAATCCAGACAAATAAAAGAAAATCAAAGCCCACTACCAAAACTCCCTCCGAGTAGGAAGAGGAGTAACTTCCCAATTGTTGATCTTCACATTCGGCCTAACAAAATGCACCTCTTCATCGCCAGAACCTTCCCCAATTTCTACCATGTTCACTTCATCAAATAGACTTTGGACCCTCTCAAATCAACTCCTTATCAAAGACAACCACAGGCTTTGGAACTGCTGATACTGGACGCTTTACTATCCTTGATTTGACAAAAGTTCTGAAGAGGTGTGGGATAGGCTTAGAGAGCGGCCATGCTTTCTTTTCCAACTTTGTAGCCTTCTTCACATCATCCCCTGTAGGCTTGAACCCAGACCAAATATACCCAGATTTTTACGTAGAGATACGGGCTGCACAATACCTTGCAAAGATGCGCCCAGACCTTTGCCCGGCAAAAAACAATACCTCAACATCTCATTGTCTACCACGTAGATCGAAGGTGATAGCCTCGGCCATGGAATGCATTTTCCTTCAGGAACCTTTTCGACAAACATCATTTCGGAAGTTTGATAAGCTAAAGGTCCTTTATCATCTCCGGCCTCAATAAATGGAGTAGATGAATCTTCATAACCGGATAAATCCTCTTCCCCACACACCACTATCTCTTGTTTGTCCCACTCAAATTTCTACATTTGATGTAACGACGATGGCACTGCCTTAGCCGCATGTATCATAGGCCTACCCAATAACAAATTATACGGGGCAACCACGTATAGCACTTGAAATTCCACACTAGAACCAACTGGCCCTATCACCAATTCAAGCGTTATACTTCCAGCAGAACCTTTTCCTTTCTCATCAAAACCTCAAACACCTACACAAATCATTTGGATTCCTTCGGTGCCGATCTTCAATTTTCACAAAGTGGACAGAGGAAAAATATTTGCACTGGATCCATTATCAACCAACACCTTGGTGAAAAAATAATCTTCACACTTCACCGTGATACAAAGAGCCCGATTGTGTTCCGTACCCTCTATAGGAAGCTCATCGTCCGCAAAAGTGGTCCTGTTTGCTTCGAAGATCCTGCTAGCAATCTTTTCTAATTGATTTACTGTGATGTTATTAGGAACATGTGCGTCTTTCAGAACCTACATTATGGCCCCGCGATATTCATCTGATTGTGTCAACAAAGATAGCAGAGAATAATTAGCTGGAGTTTTCCTTAATAGTTTAATAATGGAATAATCTTACACTTTCATATTTCTCAAGAACTCTTCGACCTCCTCCTCGGTCACTGATTCCCTTACTGGCATTTGGCTACCCTTTAAGAGCTTGGCCTTCCTTAGTTCGTTGGAGGTACGACATCCTCCGAAATGATTCGATCCTCCAAAATGATTCGATCCTCCGATCTCAACACATTCCTCCTCCACTTCTTTTCTTTTGTGTGTCATTATTGCTCGTTTGCAGTTTCCCGGGACATCCTTTGTCTCAGCCGCTGGCAACTGAGTCATTGATTTAATAACAACAGGGGTAACAGGAGACCCTTTCACAACTACAACAGGCTTGCTTGGCATCCCTAATACCACCAACTTTGGCTTTTTCCGGCAGGCCCCGACACCATTTAAAGACCCTTCTGCAAACATCACACGTTTTCTAGGTACTTCATCTTGCTCTACAACCTTAGTGGGTTTTTCAATTTCAATGGGGGCCTGAAATAAGAAGTGCACCAGTATGGATCCGAGATCTTGAATGTTGGTTTTGTACCATAGTATTGGGCATCAGGAACTTTGAACAAGGTTTCACTAGAAGATAGAAGGGTGTTGCCATGGGGAGGAGCTGCAAAAATGGGAGTATTAATGACATGATTTTATTGGCGGGTGGAGCATGAAAAGGCTGGGGCAAGGTGCCAGGATAATTGTGGCAAGGGGCAAAGCCTGGGCATGTTGGGAGGAGAGTCCAACGGCATTGGGAATCTAGGATTGTGATGGCAGTGGGACGGAAGCAAGACTTTCGATGTAGATGGTGGGGAATGAGGGTGCCAACTAATCCAAGCCTGGTACATCTCGCTATCTGATGTTTCAACCTTTGGGCCTCTTCTTTCAACTCAAATTCCGATTCGACAGCACCTATGTCTGATCCCTTACTAGTCATGGTTGTCTTGCTGTTTGACCTAGCGTGCATGGATGACTTGCTCGAATGCCACAAAGTAACCACCTGCCTGGACTTCATATAACAAAATAAATCCATCATGTTAGCGTTAGGGCATTTAACATAAGATAATCTCACTTTATGTGCAATGCACCTAGCCACAGTTATGGGTTCTAAAATGACTTCGAGGGTACAAAGGTCAGTTGGCATCATACCCATTTTGTTCCTTTCAACCTCTCTTTTCTTTGCTTTTCTAGCACTTGCTTGCTCATTTTTCCTTCCTCTTTCCCTTCTAATTATCACTCTTTTCTTTCCTCTCATTTCTCACATCCCATGGTTCTACCTCTCTTTTTCCCTTCTCTTTTTCTTTCTATTTCTTTTATTTTTTTCATTTTTCTTTTAATAATAAAAAAATAATTCGATCGAACCCTA
The DNA here is from genome assembly GCA_026770625.1 of Nicotiana glauca. NCBI lineage: Eukaryota > Viridiplantae > Streptophyta > Magnoliopsida > Solanales > Solanaceae > Nicotiana > Nicotiana glauca. The sequence goes on along the minus strand of MU756561.1, from coordinate 123,947 downwards.
CGTAGGTTGCCTACATATCATGACCCCACATGAATCAGATCTTTGCGTAGTTCTTGAAGATCGGGAATAAAGTAAACTAACTGACATTCTCTTCTTTTTTTTTCTTCAATGACTACTCTGATGAGAAAAAAGAAATAAAAGAAGCAAGTTCTTTTTTTTTTTGAATTTTCTAGAATTAATATTCTATGACCTATTCTAAACTCAAGCTTAACGAGCATATATTTTTTACTTCTTTTTTTCTTTTTAAAACAAATACTCTATGGGATATTATTAAGGAAAAACCCTAGAAGAGAAAACATATTTTTGATTCTTTTTTTTAGGAAGAAAATCTAAAGAATAAACTACAGAAAAGTAATTGAATTTTCATTTGATATCCTGACGCAAGATTTCGAAACAAGCAACAAAATATTTTTGAATTTCAATTATGATTACCTAAAGGAGAAATGTTAACGATAAACAAAAGATAAAGTATATTTTTCTTTCTATGTACAATGTCCTAAAATTTCTAATAAAATAAAGGGAATTTTTTTTCCATTTTTCATTAATTTTCCAAAGGAGAACCTCAAAGAAAATCTTTTTGGATTTTTGAAATTAATATCCTGAAAGAAAACTCTTAAAGAGGTACTAAAAGAAAAAATTTCTCTTTTTTTTTTGAATTTTTGGACTTAATATACTAAAGGAAGTATAAAAATAAAAAGATACTAATTTCCTAAAATAAAACCACCTCAAACTTTCTTTCTTTTTTCTTCTTGATTCACAAAATATCTTCTTCTCTTTTTAATTACACCACACCTTTTCAAATATAAAAATAAAACTAGAAAGTAAAAGACGACATATCAAAAGAAAAATCTCCTTAAGCAACTCCAGAATGCAGTGATCCTGGGGTATTTGTCACGCTCAAACTCCGGTAAGTAAATCCACACCTGTATGAGAAAACTTAAATCAACACTGTGTGAGATAATAACATTCCTAACTTAAACCAACACTGTGTGAGATAATAACATTCCCTATTGAACACATGCAAGACATGATTGAGGCTATTTTTGCAAAATAACTTTTTTAGCCAAAATGTGGCCAGAAGTGCAAAATTTGGCTAAGACCCTGCAAAGCCAAGAACCTAAGATTTACTAAGAAGATCGGACCCTATGTGGGTTGCCTACGTATCACGCCCGGAAAGATGAGAATCGGGTATACGTAGTTCGGGCAGATTGGATACGGTTGGGCATTTAAAAAAATAACTAATTTAGATAAAACATATTTTTTTTCCTTGAAAATGATGAAACATGCAAACTCTTGTTTTGGGATTTTCTTTTCCTTTTTTTTTTTTTTGAATTTTCGAAAAATGATAAAAAGTGCAAAACCTTTTTTTTATTTTTCATTTTTTTGTCTTTTTCTTGATTAAAAAAATGTGACAGAAAATATAACCGAGCCCTACTTGCTTTTTATTCCACACTTCACCCTCTCTTTTTATTTTTTTTATTTTTTTCATTTGTCATCAACTATCATTGGTCCGTCAAATGACCCTTTTACCCTGGAAGAAATGCAACATGTAGCACATAGGATGCATCAAGATGGTCTGTTATTTTAGGGTACACCTGTCCTAAACGGACCCAACCCCTATGTTGAGTCCCCTAAGTCAAGTGCACGTGATACAAAAAACCGCTCCTACTAGGGATTCGGCATGAAGCTGTATTTTTCTAAGTTTAAATCCTGGGGTTTTGGTCTAGACTTGGGATACCCGAGCGGACAACTGGAGCCGAAGAGGGGGCGGCGTACCGGGAGCACTGAAGTCTACCCGGCCTTGTCGCTTGCCCAGCCTCATTCTATTTGGTATAATTTCTACAGAAAAATATGGGCTACGCGAACGTATGCACCATTTTCAAAAGACTCAGAGGGGTGGCATAAGAAGACAGTTATATACAGTTCAAACAATATTAAAGCAGTAAACAAATAGCATTTAGCACAGAGGTTCACAAAAATACAATAATATCAACAATAAATAAGCCAAGTAAAAATCATAAAACAAGCTCGAATTCTTGAACCTTAAACAAACATTTCTGGGTTCATTTTCCCCAGCAGAGTCGCCAGAGCTGTCACACCTCCTTTTTGTACTACACCCCCCGAATAGGGTATAATAAAGGGAGTTTTTTTCCAATTTAAGTGACAATCGAAACGGAATTATTTATTTAAAATTCAGAATCACCACTTGGGATAATTTATGGTGCCCTAAGTCACTGGTTTAAATCCCGAATTAAGAAAAAGATTTGACTCTGTATACAGTCTGTGAATCAGAAATCCAGGTAAGACACTCTGTTAACCCGGGAGAAGGTGTTAGTCATTCCCGAGTTCCGTGGTTCTAGTACGGTCGCTTTGATAATACTTTGCTTATTAAATTATTTAATTACTGATTTTAGAACCTATGTGCATTTACTCCTTTCACCGTTTTTAATTGAGGAAATTATCTTGAAATGGGCTACGCGTACGTATACCAATTTGTTTGGCGCGTCAAAAATAATGTCACGCGAACTTGTCCACAATTAATAACGCTTTATTATTATTAAGAAATTTTGGGCCGGAGTTGTGCGAACGCATACTTCGATTTTGTTTTTAGAATCATAATTATGTTACGCGAACGTAAACACAATCAATTGTATTTTTTAACGGCCCTAAAGGTTTTCCACGAGCATTTATTTCTAACAACTTCCTTGCAACCTTGTTAAACTAATAATTAATCAAAATGGGCACCTTCATCGCATCATGCTAGTGCTCAATCCTGATGATCCTACCTACTGAAATGCATTTGAAAGAAAGTAAACAAACAAAAGTGAAATCACACATTCCCTTTAAGCAGCCTCTACGATTAGCACTTTAAAACATAATGCCAACTTGGGACTCATAACAAATTACGATGCCACTGTCTTTCTTAAATAGCCCAAGCTAAAGCCCAAACCTCATCTAAACACATGTACACAAACTCTTTACCCAAACACGCTAAAATTAATGAGAGAAGAGTAAAACAAAAAAAATGTTGGGATCTCATTTAGGTGAATAAACCATTTAAATTAGAACATCATTATAACGTAAAGAAAAGAAGAAGAAAAAAACTTAGAAGACAACTTTAGCCTGGGCCCTATTAAAAATGCACTTTTGAAGTAACTGATTACATGGTGATCCCAAACAAAAGCACGTAACTCTCTTCAAGTTTGAACATTTTAAAACTTAAGTGAAAACATGGATATCACTAAAGCTAAAGTACCCCTGGAATCAACAAACTAAATTCCAAAATTTATGCACAAATGGATCTGAGTGTGTGATGCATAAACCAAACTCAGTCCAGGCTTGAAAGCCCAAGAAGGTGTAAGCTCAAATTCACAGGATCAGACTCGAAGTCGAGTCCCGACCAGCAACAAATCTGCCATATTCAACATGGTGATTCTTCATAATCACACCTTACTTACATGTTCAATGTTGACTACAGCAACTTAGCAATTAACAACATATTTTATAAACACATCAAGGACCTAAAACCAATTGACCCTTCTATCAGTAACAAACCTAGATAATCGAATAATGGAAATCAGCAACTCTAACAATAATCTATTACACTTCCAACATAAACTCAAAATCCTTAAATGTAACTTCACATTGAGCATGCTGAGCTAGAAAAATTGACATAACCAACTGAGAAGGAAACTAAAGATGCAGAACATCTAAGAGAACATGATCTTCATTTATCTTCATCAAAACAACTCATGAGCTATTTTTTACATGCCTAAAATAAGAGATGTGTACCTGGAGATTGAAACAGGAAAACAAAAAAGTGAGAGATTAGTAGAGGAACAGCAGAAATTGACACCAGCAACAGCACAGCCCAGATTTAGCAATTGAAATACTGAAATTAGCTTAACAACTAAATGGAACAGTGACCCTTAATAATTGAACCATAAACTCTTCTAAAAAAACCGTATCAATCCATTTGAGCTCTCAGAATCAGAAAAATTTGTTCTCAGAAATTGAAAGGAATCAAAAATTACTGAAAACAACTCAATGAAGCAATAACACCAGCCGTTTTTTCTTTTTCTGTATTTTGCTCTCTAAAATCTCTTTGGTCTTTTTTTTGGGTTTTTTAGCTCTTCGAAATCTGCCTCGAAAGGCAAGTTTAAGGTGCCTTTATCGGCAAGAAAAGTAGGGTAACAACTAGATATCATATTTTCCCTTTTGACCCCTTTCATGTTTTCATTTTTGCCTAGATAGTCTTAACTAAATTTCCTTTTTTCTGAAATACCCCTAATCCAATTCAGTTGTTGCAAAGTAGTCCCCTTCCCTAGCTTCCTAGAAGCTTCCTAGTCTGTTACACAAATATTCCCTAACCTAAACTACCCAAATTACCCCTTCAACACCCTGTTTATTACCCCTACCCACAGCTAAGACTTGGAACCGATTAAACAGCTGACAAATCCAAACCCCTTCCCAAACCATTTAGGCTTCAGCTAATGGACCTGTTTGCATGTAATGCAAGCCCCAAGCTAAACAAAGCTCGATACTAAGAAAAATCCGAAAGAAAAAGAAAAATAGCAATGATCTGACCCAATGAAATCAAAACAATCATAAAGGACCAATTCAAACTAGACCACAGAGTTGTAACAAAATTAAACAGAGCAATTAGAAATGATAATTGAGGAATTACATGGACTAAAAGGCCTAACAAAACTAGATTATGATAAGTCGTTTAACGGCATTTGATAGCCTAAACGATTCTATGTTTACACACAAAGACAGGAAAGCTAGAATTCTTCATTCTTGAAATAAAAGGAGAAGATGGCAAAGAAAAGAAGGGGGACAGTTAGACAAACAAAGGAACCAATAGGGATAGAAATACTTAAAACCGGCGAAGGACGACTCAAGCTAAGCGAACCCCGGCTCCTCTGATTTAAAACAAAAATGGGTGTTAATCGACTGTTCTTGTGAGAACAGCCGACTGACATGAACCCAAGCCCTTGCATGATTAGGGTTCTATTCTTAGATCTGAGATTAAAAGCGACTGGTGGAGAGTTTGAGGGAACTGTCATCAGTATGGTATTTGAAGGATTATGGGGAGTGTATGGTTGACTTTTTATGGTGTTTAGAGCTTTTTTTTGGTGATAAAAATGGCAGACCTAGGGTTGAGAGAGGTGGAAGAGACGAGGAAGATGAGAGACATGGAACTTAATAGTCTGGTCTCTGAAGAGAGTTCGGACATAATAATGGAATTGAGGGATGTAATTCTGGCCATTGGATGAGCCAAGATTAAGGGCTCAGATCACTTTGAGCCTTTGACTTGAAGCGACATCGTTCGGCCATGGGGTAGAGGCAGGTCAGGCTTTAATTTGGATGGGTTTGAGGGGTAAAACCATTTGGGCCTGGGGATTGATTTAAAGACAGCCCAAGCTTGACTTCTCATTTTATTTCTTTTAATTCAAAGCAAATTATCCTAAAACTCTTTTTTTTCTTTTTTACCAAAATTAAAACAAATCCTAAATTGATTCTTAGAAACTAATTGACCAAAATAAAAGCACTAATTAAACCTACATGATAGTTAACACAATTAACTTCAAACAAATTAGGAGGGGAGCTACTAAGATAAAAGCTAGAATTGAATGTGCAAATTACATTTTTTTTGTGATTTTCTTTTTATAAAACAACTTAATTATTAAATAATTCTTAAAATGCAAAATTAACTCCTAAATGCATATGCAACACATTTTTGTATTTTTTATTTAATTAAAATGCACAGATAAAATGCAAATAATTAGCAAAAAAAAGTGCCACGAAAATCCATGAAATTGCAAATAATGAAAAAAAAACATTCAGTTATACCAAAGAGCTTTTCTCTGCGTTCTCTCTAGGAAGAAGGATGAATAGTGATCACGTCACTATTCATCTTCATTAATTCCGGAATCCGGAGGTTGATCATCGCAAATTTGGTCTTAAAACAATCCCCTTCTAACTGTGAACAAGCTCATTTTCATTTTATCTTACAAGCTATAGCCATATGCAGTAGATCTTAATTTTTATTTAAGAGAGTACTGTAGCACCCAGTTTTTTTCAGCAAAATTCAATTCTATAGCAAAGTGAAGTATAGTCAAACTCATAACGCAAATCGTAAAGGTCAATTTTACACTACTGTAGCATTCAACTATGACCAAAACTGTTGTAACGTGAATTTGTCCTGTTTTGTTTCAAGCCAACGGTTTGTTCTACTTACTGTGCGTGGTTTATGGTAACATGAAGTTGGAGTGTACTGCTGTATTAACATCTGTAACGTTCCTGCTCAAAGAGGCATTGCAGAAATTTGCATCACCACTGTTATCCATACTGGGAAACTGGGCTACCATGTATGATTATACGTATATGATTATTCATAAACTTCAAGGTTTGAATTACTGTAGCTTACAGATTCTGCATTTTTAAGACTACTGCTTTTATAAGAGAAGAAATACGACATTCAACTAGCAGCTAGAGAAGTTTTGAGCCACATTGAGGTCATTAATGGCCTCCTCTTCCGGAGGCCAGCCTCCTCCAGTGGCTGGAATGCCTCCACAAGCTCCTACTGTCGTACCTAACAATAGAACACAAACAAAAATATTATTAGATTACTCAAATATTCTTAAACCAAACACAATCAATGCGAGCATACAAAGCAATGCAAATGTGAAAACTAATGTTGATCCCATCCTTGAGCGAAAAGCAGCAATTTTAAACGGACAACTAGTTGTTAGGTTTACGGAGGCAGAAGTTGAGAGAATGAATGTGATTGAGGATCTACAATATGCAGTGGTTGGTAAGTTTGCATATGGATGGCCAGAACTTAGTGAGATTCGTCGAATCATACCATCTCAATGTGGACTAAAGGGTGAATGCAGTATTGGCTATTTGAGAGACATGCACGTCCTTATACGTATGACGTTGTGGCAGGCTTTTGTTGATTTTACATCTAAAGGAACTCAATACGTCAAGGACAATAATGGCCAAGAATATCAAATTCGACCTCTCATATATGATGTGAAACTTAAGGCAGGAGAAGAAACTCCAATGGCTATGGCTTGGATCTCTTTTCCAGGTTTATTACCTACTTACTTTGTAAAAGAGTGTATTTTTTCACTTGCCTCTGCTGTTGGAGAACCATTACATTTGGACATGGCTACTATAAATAAAACACGACCTAGTTGTGCGAGGGTCAAAGTTCTTGTAGACTTGTTAGCTGACCATCCTAAAAATGTAAGAATGGACATTTTTAATGAATTTTCAGGTGAAACAAGGACTAAATGGATTAACATCAAATATGATATGATTCCTAAGTACTGCAAGGAATGCAGACTGAAAGGCCATGATTGTTTCGAATGCTGGAAATCGCATCCGGAATTATCACCTTACCATCAAAGCAAGCAAGGTGCTGAAAATAAAAAGGAGCAGACTCAGTTGCATCATAATCAACCATTGATGATCTTAACGAGTGGGAAAGTTGTAGGTAATGTCAATCCACCTGGGGAACAATGGATGGAAGTTAGAGACAATCGTATCAAGAACAATGGAAAACGAGTGATTACAGGGAAAGAAATTGTACCTGTTTATTCAGCTAAAGGGCAGCAGCATCAGCAAGGATCTAATAGTTCAACTCAAAATAATGTTGTTACGTCAAATGATGCAGTAGGTAAGGAAATCGTACCTGTTCAAAATAACAATCAGCAGGGAAATGGAAAAACAAGAGAGGAAGTTGCATCAGATGATGATGTAGATAATCAACAAATTCACATAAATAACAGGTTTGCAGCATTACAAGAATAAGATGGTGATGAGGAAGACACTAACCAACAAGTTGTTATGAAAGAAAATTTTTTGTCAAGCATACCAGAAGCTAATAATAACAATGCAAGAGGTCTAAATCCTAAAGCAGCTCATTTTACACCAAAATCTGCTAGAGCAAGAAGTACATAAAAGGCAAGCAGGAAAATTACTCATAATGAAAGGGAGAATGAAATAGGTGAAGGCAATCAAAAAGAAGCTACAACAGCTTGGGTCACTAGAACATTAAAGGAGAATCATGATGAAACTAATCAATCATGTCAGGAAATTCCATCGCAGGCTATTGAGATTGATGCAGCATTAAAGGTGGACAATCAAGATAACAACTTGTATTTGGATGGTAGAACAGTATGGAATAAACAACATGAAGAGGATCCCAATGAAAGTGCACTTCCACAGGGTGCTAGTGGAGAAGAGGAATCATCAGATGAAGAAAATGATCAGGAAGAGCAAAGTGTCAGCAGTAAAAACAAGGAACAAACAACAAGTGAAAGCATAAGGATCAATGGGGAAGCGAGTGTGCAAGTAGAGAATAAGCAGACAACAAAAAAGGAGAGCGACAATCAGAAAATTTTGAGTCCTAATCCTAGCAAGGTTCTACCTCCGGCTAAACCTAGTATAGATGCTGAAAACCCTACTAGAGAAAAGGATGTAGCGGCTTGTAAAGAGGATCTAAACAAAACTAAGGTTCAGGTGGAAGATGGAACGGGGAGGATTAATGTATTAGATTCCATCAAATCATGTCACAATGAAGAAACTGACAGAAACAATGCAGATAAACAAGTCGCAACAATGGGGCAGTCAGTTCAGGAGAGGAGGAACTCTGTCATGATCCCTACTAATGTCCAGCCTCAGTTGACATAACCTAAAGAAAAATTGGAAGTGGAGGAATCAAATGGTGGCAGAGGAAAAGATGTTGATGATGAATCCACAACTCAGCATTAGAGGCAGTATTGGCTATTTGAGAGATAGGCATGTCCTTATACGTATGACGTTGTGGCGGGCTTTTGTTGATTTTATGTCTAAAGGAACTCAATACGTCAAGGACAATAATGGCCAAGAATATCAAATTCGACCTCTCATATATGATGTGAAACTTAAGGCAGGAGAAGAAACTCCAATGGCTATGGCTTGGATCTCTTTTCCAGGTTTATTACCTACTTACTTTGTAAAAGAGTGTATTTTTTCACTTGCCTCTGCTGTTGGAGAACCATTACATTTGGACATGGCTACTATAAATAAAACACGACCTAGTTGTGCGAGGGTCAAAGTTCTTGTAGACTTGTTAGCTGACCATCCTAAAAATGTAAGAATGGACATTTTTAATGAATTTTCAGGTGAAACAAGGACTAAATGGATTAACATCAAATATGATATGATTCCTAAGTACTGCAAGGAATGCAGACTGAAAGGCCATGATTGTTTCGAATGCTGGAAATCGCATCCGGAATTATCACCTTACCATCAAAGCAAGCAAGGTGCTGAAAATAAAAAGGAGCAGACTCAGTTGCATCATAATCAACCATTGATGATCTTAACGAGTGGGAAAGTTGTAGGTAATGTCAATCCACCTAGGGAATAATGGATGGAAGTTAGAGACAATCGTATCAAGAACAATGGAAAACGAGTGATTACAGGGAAAGAAATTGTACCTGTTTATTCAGCTAAAGGGCAGCAGCATCAGCAAGGATCTGATAGTTCAACTCAAAATAATGTTGTAACGTCAAATGATGCAGTAGGTAAGGAAATCGTACCTGTTCAAAATAACAATCAGCAGGGAAATGGAAAAACAAGAGAGGAAGTTGCTTCAGATGATGATGTATATAATCAACAAATTCACATAAATAACAGGTTTGCAGCATTACAAGAATAAGATGGTGATGAGGAAGACACTAACCAACAAGTTGTTATGAAAGAAAATTTTTTGTCAAGCACACCAGAAGCTAATAATAACAATGCAAGAGGTCTAAATCCTAAAGCAGCTCATTTTACACAAAAATCTACTGGAGCAAGAAGTACATAAAAGGCAGGCAGGAAAATTACTCATAATGAAAGGGAGAATGAAATAGGTGAAGGCAATCAAAAAGAAGCTACAACAGCTTGGGTCACTAGAACATTAAAGGAGAATCATGATGAAACTAATCAATCATGTCAAGAAATTCCATCGCAGGCTATTGAGATTGATGCAGCATTAAAGGTGGACAATCATGATAACAACTTGTATTTGGATGGTAGAACAGTATGGAATAAACAAGATGAAGAGGATCCCAATGAAAGTGCACTTCCAGAGGGTGCTAGTGGAGAAGAGGAATCATCAGATAAAGAAAATGATCAGGAAGAGCAAAGTGTCAGCAGTAAAAACAAGGAACAAACAACAAGTGAAAGCATAAGGATCAATGGGGAAGCGAGTGTGCAAGTAGAGAATAAGCAGACAACAACAAAGGAGAGCGACAATCAGAAAATTTTAAGTCCTAATCCTAGCAAGGTTCTACCTCTGGCTAAACCTAATATAGATGCTGAAAACCCTACTAGAGAAAAGGATGTAGCGGCTTGTAAAGAGGATCTCAACAAAACTAAGGTTCAGGTGGAAGATGGAACGGGGAGGATTAATGTATTAGATTCCATCAAATCATGTCACAATGAAGAAACTGACAGAAACAATGCAGATAAACAAGTCGCAACAATGGGGCAGTCAGTTCAGGAGAGGAGGAACTCTGTCATGATCCCTACTAATGTCCAGCCTCAGTTGACAGAACCTAAAGAAAAATTGGAAGTGGAGGAATCAAATGGTGGCAGAGGAAAAGATCTTGATGATGAATCCACTACACAGAATTTAAAAAATGTGGCAAGGCAAGGTGATCTCTCACCTAGGCACATGGACAAAGGCAAATCAGGAGGCAGAGGCAAGAAGAAAAATACAAGGGAGATACAAAGTTCAGTACCAGGGGTTCAAACACGAAGGAACATATCCAAACCCCACAATTAATGATGAATGCTATCATTTGGAATGTTAGGTTAGTGAAGACAAAGAAAGCTTTTGAGAGGCTTATCACTATGCAAAGACAACATCATTATCATTTCATAGGAATCATGGAACCAAAGCAGAAAGTTAGGAAGCTAGAAACATACAGGAGGAAAATTGATATGTTGCAGGCCTTTTGTAATGTTTCAAACAAGATCTGGGTGTTTATAGATGAAGATCATGGAGTAGAGGTGATAATTGATGCAGAACAACAGCTGACGATGAAGCTGACAAATATGGATACTCAAACCTCTTTCTTTGTCACATTTTTTTATGCTAAATGTGATTCCATATAAAGAATTGAACTCTGGGACAGTATGTATTACCTTGCAAGGGACATGACCTTGCCCTGTCTTGTAACAGGAGATTTCAATGTTATTTGGGATGAAGAGGAGAAGTTTGGTGGATTGCCAGTATCAATGAATGAGGTAAATGATTTCAGGCATTGTGCCAATACATGTAACCTCACAGATCTAGGCTTCAAAGGAAGTATATTCACCTGGTGGAATGGGAGAGCTGGAGATGACTGTATTTTTTAGAGACTTGATAGATGTTTGGCAAATCTGGAATTCTAGCAGATGTTTCCTACAATTGAAGTCACTCATCTATCTAAAACGGGATCTGACCATAGCCCTATGGAACTGACATGTAAAACAGATGTTATTCCATTTAAGAAGGCTTTTAGATTTCTTAATTTCTGGACGAAACATCCTACTTTCATGGATATGGTGAAGGAGAATTGGAAAGTCGATTTTGTCGAGGATCCTTTCTTTATGTTTAATCAGAAGCTGAAGAGGTTGAAAAAATCTCTATCCTCATGGAGTAGAAATACATATAGGGATATCTTTCAGAAAATTTCAAGCTTGGAGGAAGTGGTCCTGGTTCATGAGGCAGAGTTTGAAAGAAATCCTACACAACAAAGCAGACAAAGGCTGCAGAAAGTGCAATTAGAATTGATCAGATACCTGGCCCTAGAAAAGGAGTTTTGGAAGCAGAAGGCTGGTATGAAATGGTTTCAGGATGGAGATAGGAATACCAAATTTTTCCGTAGACAAGTGAATGGCAGAAGGAAGAGACTCCAATTAAAAAGGATTCAAAACTCGGAGGGAAACTGGTTGGAGGAAAACACTGAAATAACAGAAGAGGCTGTGACATTTTTCCAAAACCAATTTCATGAAGGTTCACCTCCTACAGAGTTTAGGATAATAGAGAACGTACCTTCAATGGTAGACAGTGTGCAGAATATGTCATTGATGTAGCAGCCTACAAGAGAGGAGATTAAGCTTGCAGTACTAGGGCTGAATGGTGAGAGTGCAGGAGGACCAGATGGTTTCACAGGATGCTTATTCCACTGTTGCTGAGATATAATTGAGGAAGACATAGTTGAGATGACAAAGGCTTTCTTTAATGGCCATGACCTTCCCAGATACATAACTCACACAAACTTGGTACTGCTGCCAAAAATCAAACAGGTTGAAACATTTTCAGATATGAGACCTATCAGCCTCAACAACTTCATCAACAAACTGTTTTCAAGAGTAATACATAAAAGGCTGGCTGGAATGCTACCAAATCAGATCTCAGAAGAACAATCTGGCTTTGTCAAGGGGAGAAGCATAGTAGAAAATGTATTTCTAACTCAGGAGATTGTTAAAGATATCATATTAAGGACTAAGGCAGGAACTAATGTTGTCTTAAAGCTGGATATGACGAAAGCTTACGATAGACTGTCTTGGCTCTTTCTGACAAAGGTGTTAAGGAAGATGGGATTTGAAGAAAGGTTCATAAGTCTGATATTTGGAGTTGTCTCTAATAACTGGTACTCAGTGCTGGTTAATGGACAGCCCCATGGTTTTTTCAGATCAACCAGGGGTGTGAAACAAGGGGACCAATTATCACCTACTTTGTTTATCCTAGCAGCAGAAGCATTGTCAAGAGGTTTAAATGCACTACATACCAACCTGCATTTTTGTGGATTTGGAATGCCAAAATGGAGTCCAAGATCAATCATCTAGCTTATGCTGACGATACAATCATCTTTTCTTCATCTGATGCTACTTCCTTGAAGCTGGTGATGGAAGACTTGACAGCCTATGAAAATGGATCTGGTCAGTTAATCAACGGGACAAAATCAGCTATCTATTTACATGAATCAGCAAGTGCAGAAGTTATGGCCAAGGTACAGAGGATTATTGGGATATCTAAAAAGAATTTTCCATTTACATACCTGGGCTGTCCAATATTCTATCTCAGAAGGAAGATGGATTACTACAAGGAGCTGATAACAAAGGTAATCGACAGGCTGCAGAATTGGAAAGGAAAGTTACTATCAATAGGTGGAAGGGCAGTACTTATAAATAGTGTACTTCAAAGTATGCCAATACACATGTTATCAGCAGTAAATCCCCCTGCAAATGTGATTAATAGACTACACAAGATTTTTGCACAGTACTTTTGGAGTACCTCAGTTGGTGTATCGAGCAGACACTGGGCATCTTGGAAGACTCTATGCTTATCGTGTGAAGAAGGTGGTGTTGGATTCAGATCTTTACATGATATGTTCACAGCATTGTTCTGCAAATTATGGTGGAATTTCAGAACAAAACCAAGCTTATGAAGTGCATTTATGAGTCAAAAATATTGCAAAAAGCTCAATCCTATAATAGTACCTTGGAGAAATGGATCTCACGTGTGGAGGAAGATGCTTGAATGTAGAGATCATATTGAGCATCAAATACTATGGTAGCCTAAGATGGGATCTTCATTATTCTGGTTCGAAAATTGGACAGGCCTGGGAGCTTTATATTTTGTCACACCAACAGATTTTGCCTGCGATGAGTCAATTCAAAACATTCATGATGTGGTACAAAATGGAAAATGGGATGAGAACATGCTCAGGGAGATACTACCAAATAATCTTGCCACTCATATTCTGGAGAACATAAAACCACCAGTAAGGGACTTAGTTCCGGACAAACCTGTATGGATGCTTGACACCCGGGGAGAGTTCAGTGTGAAGTCAGTGTGGGAATACTTGAGAAAAAGGAATAAGCCCTGCAATGCATATATAAAAATATGGGTGAAAGGTCTTCCTTTTAAGATTGCATTTTTCATGTGGAAATTATGGAGAAACAAGTTACCATTGGATGATTTCTACAGAAGGCTGGGATACTCAATGGCATCCAAGTGTTGGTATTGTGTAGAACCAGAAGAAGAAATAATGCAGCACTCGTTCTTTACATCAAGACCTGCCAAAATAGTATGGAAATTATTTTTGGGACCAGCAGGAATTCCAACATAAGGAGTTTCTTTACAACATGCTATAACTAGATGCTGGACAGCTGATGTGGTACCTAGAATGCAGCCTATTCTTCAAGCTTTACCATCAGTGATAGTATGGGAATTGTGAAAAAGAAGGAATAGTTATAAATATGGAGATGCAATCGTAGTTAGTAGAGTGATCTACCATATATCATCTACCATGCAAGCCTTAGTCAAATTCATAAAACCAATCCTGCAGAATGTCCCACATAAATGGCCAGACTTAGTTAATATGATGGTAAATTATACACCTACTCTACATTACTCTAAGGTTATGTGGGAATGTCCTAATGAAGTATGGATCAAAGTGAACACAGATAGGTCTTCTAAGGGTAATCCAGGTAAAAGTTCTATAGGGTATGTACTGAGGAATGAAGAAGGGGATGTATTATATGCCTATGGAAAGGAAATTCAGGAAGTTTTAAACATTGATGCGGAGGCAAGTGCACTACTGGAAGCATTGAGATATTGTGTGGAAAAGGATTATGTCCTAGTTGAAGTTCATACAGATTCAATGGTCCTTATGAAAGTAATAACTGAAGAGTGGGTTGTTCCATAGAGTATTGCAGAAGCAGTAGAGGAAATCAAAGATTTGATGAATAGATGTAATGTATCAGTTTCACACACACTCAGAGAAGGTAACAGGCTGGTAGATCACTTGGCTAATTATGCTCTAGACCATGGAATCATTGAAGTACACAATTTCTGGGAGCTGGACATTCAAGGAAGAAAGATAGTGAATGATGATAAGTCACAATGCCCCTATCTACGAGTAAACGTTGCAATAGGCTAAGAAAAAAAATGAGCAACAAGGTGGAAGGGGATGATGTTAGTAATGGGAGAGGAGATAATAACATACAGTTTTTATACTAACAGTTTGTTCATGTATGCAGGTACATCGATGCTATATATACATTATTCTTTAATGACTCGTCAGTTGGTGGTATTAGTACATTCTACTCAATCCAGCGGGGGTGGTTAAAAATAATGTATAGAATGGCAACAAAGGGATCGAAGGGTACTTGGGGAGTTCAGATGTGCTGCTATACTTTGATGCTAAACAATGCAACTACACTGTGGGAAAAAATACTTAGAAAATACTTTATTTGGTTGAAGAAAAAGGGAGAGGTCGGAGATGACAGCATTGAGAGTCAAAGACTAGGAAGATTCATAAGAAATGAGCAACAGGACATGGAGAAAGAAGGAGGTTGGAGAGGATATGATGTCAAATGGAAGCAACCAATGCCAAGACAAACTTGTTACTCAACAGTCAAGCTATAGGAAGCACACGAAGTATGGACCATATGCACGCATTTTCAATGGGAATCTGCAACGTATGGGAGTAATACATGCAGAAGTCTACAACTCTTTGTGAGTGGAGATCACATGATGTCTAGGAAAAAGCATGCATGTTGGATTTACAAAAAAAGGAGAACATTGGGTTCTATGGATGGCATACAATGGAAGGTTTTCAAGGTAGCATGCTCGATAGACTACAAGTGTGCATTCAAATGCCAAGGAATTCAATGATGCTGGATAACGCGTGCTTGCATGCAATGCAGGAATGGTGCTCAACAGCATTGCGGACACCCTGGTCTAACGCATGCTACTGCTGGGGCATTTTTAAAATTTATGGACCATATTTCCATGTTTGCACACGATGGATACACATGGGAGGGAAGGAAGGCTTTATGGCTGGAAATAACGTGCTGGAGCAGATTATTTTAATCCAAGTGCAAATGTAAATGGGAGCATTTTCTTGGAGTACACACGCATGGGATCATAGCTTTTTTGGCTATCACGTGTTCTTGGGAATCAAAAGATGTGCATTGATTTTAATATGGGCTGGCTTTAATGAGGAGCTCATTTGGAATCAATTTAATTGGCTCAATCGAGCACAGCTACCACCATGGTGGGGAATAGATGGTCACGCTAGTGGAATTTCTAAGCAATGGAAAAAACAATGCTACAAGAAGCACGACTTTTTAAAAAAAAACACGCATGCTCATTGTACACATTTGCACTGGGAAAACAAATTACACGGTTGATTGCTAAGGCGTGCGATTTTCCTTGGGATTTTTAATTACAGAAAATGCAGCTGGAATACATGGAGAATGGGGCAAGCTGTCGACACAGGGAACAATACTAAGACAAAGCAAAAGGAATAATGCAAATCGAGGCACGGCTGGGTATTAAAATAATACCATGGAAGATTTTGATTTTTATATTCTACGCATGCCTTGATGCACCAAATGCACACCTTCTGCCAAGAGAATCTGCAGAACTCAAGGATGTAAACTTGAAATCAGGCATGCATGTAAGCTTGTGGAGTAGAGACATGGATAACGAATGTAGTAATCAAAGCTTATTTACTTCATTATGTTACACCACCGGACAACTTACTATTGTAATTTTGTTATTTTGTTAGTTATATATATAAAAATAGCCCTAGGCGCTTGGCTAGCGGATTGCCAAAAAAATGCAAATATTGAAAAGAAATTTTTTTTTAAATTATAGGAGTAATTCATATAGGACAAAAATTACGTTCTCACAAAGACGACCGGCCGGGTCGTCACAAAATCTTAAGCGCACAAACTTCACCGACCCACAACTCAGCATTAGAGGCAAAACAATGAGGTTTGGAACTGAGCGGATTAATGACATACTCGGGATTCCTGACCATCCACTCGATCCAGTGCTAGAAAAAGATCATTGCAACAATGCAGAATGGCTTATGTCTAAACTCTATCCTGCAAGCATGAGAGCAAAATGGGCCAACAAGATAAGGGGTTTGAAGTCGATCGACTTCACATCTGAAGCTAAAATATGGCTTTACATCCTCTACAACAGGGTATCACCCTCTGGACTTGTCTCAGATGTGTCATACATTAGAGCCTTGATCATTGCATGCCTTCTTGATAGCATTCCTGTGAATTTCGGCCACTATATCTTGAGGGAGTGGAGAGAGTATCTGTTAGACGATAATGCAGGGTTGATGTTTCCTTCACTGATTACAGAGTTGTGTAGGCGGGTAGAGGTTGAGGTGCTCAACACCGATCATTAGTTGCCAGCCGAAAAACCCTTTCATCCATTGAGAGTAACGAGCGAGGGTAGTGTAGTAAAGAGCAAGAAGAGGAAAGACACCACTACTGTTGCCGGACGAGAGTGATCCTCACCGGCAGCTGTGCCTGATGGACCATTTAGGATGCTAAACTCCCAGCTTACATCTATTTGTGAATGAGTGTCACAGCTCCTTAGTGGGCCATCATCCTCCGAGCCTATGCCCGCATACTTCACCAGGGAAGACATGAAGACCTACTTAGATGCTAGAAAAACTAGGCAGAGTCTCCGGAGAAAATAGCAGCATCTGTCGGCAGACTCGAGACAGCCAATGGCAATTTGGCTAAGGGATCGGACTTCCAAAAGGAGAAGGTGAAGAATATGAAGAAGGGCAAGTTTATGATCAAAATATGGAGAGGCATCTAGGCCATCTTCAAATGGGGGCACCGGACAGGAAGATACCAGTTGGGGATGACGATGATAGCAAGAAGTATTCCTCCATTTCAAATGTTGCTGGTGATGATGATGATAAGGCCAAGAATTCTTCACGACAGTGATTAGCCTTCGTCTCACATTCTGCTAATCTGATGCAGACCTCAGGGAGACCCTCAAACTACGTGTATTTTTTTATATTATGCAGTGAGGACACTACAATGTTGTTAGTTGGGGGCGATTTTAGGGAGTACACTTTGTTTATACATTGATACTTGACTTGTGCCCTAGCCGTGCTTATTCTGTTGTATGGATATTGTGTGTCAATGTCGGGCTTGTTTGTTATTGCTTATCATGTTCTCTTGCCGAGCGTAGTTGTGAGTAGTTATATATGTGCAGATTAGTCACTTTTGTTGTTCTACTTTATGTTTCTTTCTTCCTTTATTTATGCTTAGTAGTTTCTAGTTTATGTTATTTTGCTCCTTTAGTATTAGTTCCTTTTGTTATTTAGTTTCTTTAGAAGTTTTCATTATTGTATTTTTATTTCTTTAGTAGTATTTTCTTGAGTTTTCTTTATGCTACGGTTCTTTCCCGAGGAATATTTTTGTGTTGAACCGGGTGACTTTTCCCTATGATGGATGGCGTGACGACTTTCTTAAGGAAATTAGTCCCGTTTTTGTTATGTGAAAACTTTTGGATTATTTGGTACTAATAAAATTAGTCTCTTGTATATGAAATGTGAATTAAGAATACCCTCTGAATTTTGGTATTATATTGAAAAAATAAGTTTCATGGGGAGGAATAATTTTTGTGATAACTCTTTGGCTCTTTTGGTGATTCGTAGCCCACTAATTGACATGATATTGCTCTAAATACTCTTATTAAAAAGTGATATTGATCCGTCTTAATTAGTTCATGTGCCATGTGTGCTAGTTTTTATTAAAAATAATTCTTGTGTTTACTTATATCATCTAGAACTTGCCCGGTTGGTCTTTCAATGCTAATGTTAATTATGTTTGGTTGGAGGGATGACCTTAGATATTCTTTGTGATCTTTGAAAAGGCCTATTTAGCCTTTCAAGCCTACCAGTGCATGAATAGTATCATTAGTTTACCTCATTATAAACCTTTACCCTATTATGAAATAGTTCCCTCTTTTGAACCCATACCTCCTTGAATATTGGGAATGATGTCGATGGCCCCTTTTTATCGCGAAATCGGATTTATGAAATTTGGGCGGACAACTCTTTTCCTTTTGGAAATTGGGTTTGCAATATAGAAGAGTCGTCATCTAATGATTAAGTGCATTAGGACACTAGAAAATGAATTAAATTTAGAAAACCAAAGGTTGGTTAAGGGCTTGAAATTATCTCGAGGAGAAGGTGTTAGGCAACCCTAAAGATCCACTAGTGTGGTTTTCGGCCATACTACAATTGTGACTTTAAATACAAACAACAAGTAAATAAGCAAGCATTGTAAATACTAGGTAACTTTCGCATAATGGTTGCAAATAAAAGAAGTACATGAGGTTTAAAGAGTGCCGCAATTTGGAAGAAGGTGGTTTTACGATTAAAGAAAAGATACACAAGTAAAGGGGAAGGGGTCAAATAATTGATTCAAATAACTTAAAAAAAGAAGTGGAAGAGGCGGAATTTGGGAAGAAACAGTACTGAAAATCAAACAATTAAAAAAGAGATTTGCATAATAGGTGCAAGTAATTGAACTAAAAGAAGAAGTTGAAGAAACTGAAAACTAAACAACTTTAAAATTCTGGAAAAAGGAAATAAACAAGTAAAGAGGAAGGGGGTCCCTAGGTTTATAAATAACATGGATCACCCCACACAACACCCGGTAACCATTTATACACGTGGTGTTATCGCGTGGTCATCATATCCATGTCTACCCTTACCTACCTCGTTAAGGTATTAAATCGCGGAATGGTCTCATTACTTATTGCATACTATTTCCCAGCCCAATAGTAACAAACAAGGCTCAAAAGTCTTAACGAGTACAGTTTTAGTATGTCTTTCAGATACTAATTAGGTCTTTAATTAAACTTAAGAATTAAGGTGTGGCTGATTTATCACATATTTTCAGATAAGAAGTCCAAATTAGGCCTGCCTGCTGGTTGTAATTATTAAAGATTAGTGTAGTTAATTAATTACCTAATGGCTTGCCTAGGTGAGACATATAGGCATGATATCTAGCAATGGGAAGTATACTGATTTTAAAGAAAGCTTTCTGATTATAGACAAACATAAACTCTACAGATGTAGAGTATCGAAACTATTGATTTTAGACTTGATTCAGATTCAGTTGATTACCCTTATAGACATGCTTTCTTAGCGTGACTGGTTTTAAAACATTTACAGAAGTGCGAGGATCCTATAGGCATGGTATATTTAATGTAATTTTGTTATTTTAAACCTATAAACCGTTTGCCTAGTGATAGATGCAAAAATTCAGAATTTAAAAGATCCAATAGACAGGTTATCTACACGATACAGGAATGCAGAAACCTATAGTCATGGTGTCAATATGTGTGCAGAACCTTAAGGACATGGTATCTATATATGCATAAATGTAGAAGTATAAGGAGGATTTCTATATGAAATGCATAAGTGCAGAACTATAGACAGGATTTCTATATGCATAAGCGCAGAACTATAGATAGGATTTCTAGATGACATGCATAGATGAAAAGCAGGATGAGATTGCAAGAATAAATACCTAAGAACATGATGTCTACCCACATGCATACATGACTGACCCTCCCCTTTTCACTATACACCCCATAAGTTATTAAAACTTATTACAATCCAGAATGAATAAAGAAAAACAAAAATTACATCATATCAGAAATTAAAGTACAACCAAGGAGAGCCTAATTTAGACTCCAAGTCTGAAACATGAAATAAACCAACTCCAAAGATCTTATTTCCAAAGCCTTTCTCATTCTTGGGTGTGTCAGAGTTCCCAGGAGCTACATGAACTTCGGGCAGTGCTTACACCCAAATAAGTTACAGAATTGAATTAAAGTGTTGTGTGGAAGGGTCAGCCATCAAATATCCAAGTTTAGAGGGAACTCAAGGTCCCTAAAGCAAGGCTTATAGGAGGGGGGAAGAACTTAGAAACTAGGAATGAGTGTAAGTGCAAGAGAGAGGATTCTAGGAAGGCCATGGCAGGCTGGTGGTCATACCCAGCAATTAGGAGTGTTGGCATACCCCTAACCAGCCTGTTAGCCACATTTGTTTGGGAGTTAGGATCCATTAAGGATCAGGTCCAAACATGAGCAGAAATTTGGATACTGCCATGCCTGGACCTTAACTCAAACACATAGAGGAAGAGGGGTATAGGGATTCACAGTAGAAAACAGGTGCAAAGAGAATAGCATATAGATTAATCACTACACATGGACAGTAAAGTAAATAGGATTGCAGAAGCTGTAAATAAACACATTGGTGTGATGGCTGAAACTAAATTAGGACATACCAGTTTCAGAAATAAGCAGAGAAAAAGTAGTTGTAAAGCCCAAATTGCAACCAAACAGCCAGAAGAAACTCAGATGAGAATGTGAAAGTATTGAAATTGAGAGTGTGAGGTGAGTAGTGTAAGCTGAATGTGTGTAAAAATATTGAATTCGAAGTTGTCTTAAAGAGTATTCAATTATCTTCCTTAAGTGCAGAAGGGTAGTCCCCTTTATAGTGCAGAAGGCAAGTAAGAAAAGGTAAGAAAATATCTTTACAATCAATCACATAAAATCTCCCTTTAGTTAAGCGATTCTGATTTCAAATGGGTAGAAGACAGTTAAGGAAAGAATTTGACTGAGATATTTTCCAAAGTAACACAAAAAGGGTAAATACATAGGAATTTATTTAAGGAAAAAGTCCAGTGGTACACGATTTGTGAAAGAATAAGGAAAGAAAATCAATTAAATAGCCAGCAAAATCAAATTGCAAGCTTCATTCGAATGAACCAAGTCAAGAAAAGAGCGGAAAGGGTTTTACTTAAGGAAAATCAGTAACAATCAATCAAACCTTACTAAAAGAATTCGAAATAAATCAATAATTGGCAAGGCCTTTTTTGAAAGAAGAACTTCTCGTATATAAAGCACACAAATATCAAAGACATAAGGAGTTGTCATGCTGATTAGAAAAGATTATCATAGAAACAGTTATAAAAAGGATCACGTCCAATTTATAGACTCAGAATGAGACTGAGAGTTTGGGGTTTCAAAGTAGAACCCTAATCCAAACACAAAGATCGAACTTGCCAAAGAAACCCCCAAATCATAGGGTTTCAACTCGAATTAAATATAGAGACGAGAGGGCAAGCAATTGAAACAGACTCAGAGGTCTCTTTTAGATCCTCATGAGAAACCTTACAGACATGATAGCAGATTTGAAAGCATAAAGAACATGTTTGAGAAAATCTCGGAATTTAAGCAAGTTCAGAAGAGAGCAGAAGTGATATAAACTTAAGAAATAGTAAAGGAGGCATGATGAACTCAAACAAAAGTCTAGTAAAACAAACAAACTTAAGAACTCAGTAAGAAACACATTTAGTAGAAGAATACTGGAAAGTATGGCAAACAACATATAGGAAAACATAACAAAAATTTAACATGCGAGCCTCGTCTAAAGGCACAGTAGAATACAAAGGTATAGAAGAATCGTGTTTAGAACAAAATAGAAGAACAACACATGCATGGTAGAAAAGAAAGCATACGAGCATAATATAGTTGAACACACATAAACAAAAGAATCAGAAAGATGTTTTTTGAAAACCTTTCAGAAACCCTAAATCGAAGGGAAGCAATTTTTGAAAGAATGATTCGGGAAAATACTTTAAAAATCCAGTAGAACACAAATATATCACAGATCTAAGAGTACAAAAAAAAAGAAAAAAAAAACTCAAATAGCTTAGGATTTCGGAGAAACAATAGAAATTAGAAACGCTTGGAAGAAACTCCAATCTTGAGTCGGAGAGGTAGAATCACGCCCCTAATGCTTGAATATGCCGGAGCACAGGCCGGAGAGGCCATAGAACCATAGATCTAAGAAGGTCTGAAAGAGAACCATCGAGGTCAGAACTCAAAGCTTCGAACACCCATGGTCTAATGGTGGAGGGGGGTGAGTACAGACCATCCATGGCCTGAGAAGCCATGGACTCCGGTGAAAGTACGGTGGAAAAGGGTCGGAGACGGTTAGGGTTCCGAAGAACCTTCGATAGAGTTTTGAGAGTGGAGATTATTCAAGGGCGGCGAACTAAACGAAATCAGGGATTAGGGTGTGGTAGGTGAATTAAAAAGGAAAGGGGTGGTCCTGGTCGTTGATCAAAATGATCAACAGCCTAGATTGAAAGGAAATTCGGGCGAGTTAAGTAAATGGGTTAAGGGGTTGGGTAAATTTGGAATTGGGCAGGTCCAATTGGGGTTAGGATTAGGTCAATTTGAGGGCTAAAATTAAAATGTAAATAGGCAGTAATTAAAAGGAAATGAGGCTAAATGTTAAATAGCCAGTTTTTCCTTTTATTTTTATAAAACTAGTAAAAATGATTTTAAAAGCAAATTAAAAGTACTGAGTCAGTTAATAACACATGAATATTAATTTAAAAATATTGGAACCAATGTTTATAATTAAAATGCTATTAAACTTAAAATATGCTAGAATTGCAATTATATGCAATTTAGCTTTTAAAATACCAAATAAATTTGTAAAAATATACAAAAATCACCTTAACTATATTTTGGTATAAATGTGGGAATAAAATAAATTATTCACCAAAATTGATAATTTTGGGATTAATTACTGATTTTGTACTGTTAAAATGGACAATAAATTGATTTTTAAAATCTTAAAAAATTGACAAAAAAATACTAAAATCCTTGGGCATGCTTTTGTGTGTGTGTGTGTGTGTGTATATATATATATATATATATATATATATGTATGTATGTATATATATATGTATTATTTTAGAAGTATTTTGTATATGAAAATACATAAGAATAAATTGGGTATCAACAGCTACCCCTCTTTACCCGGGAAGGCTGGAAGAGTTGTCGGGTAAAGATATAATGGTCAATTTTGAACGAACGGAATGGTTTGAAGAGATTGACCGGGCTTTGGTTCCTAAGCTGCCTACATATCCCTGGTCTTACAAGAATCATGTCGTACGTAGTTCGGGATCTGTCGGCGGAACATGCCGATGGAGATTTTCAAAAATGGACGAGATATTCGGGTTGGGGTGGTGGTTATGAGTTTAGTAGGGCTGCGGGAACTGGAGCGGGATCGCTCCTATTGAGATGGACGTTGCTCGCCGGTTTACCTGCAAATAAATAATACGAGTGCATATATTGTGCATAAATTTAAACGTGATGCAAGTTCCCGTCAGACCATGAATGATGTCTTTTGGACGGTTAGGATGACGTCCTTAGACTATGATGTCCTGAGCCATGAAGCATATAATAAAGGATTTTCAAGCTATGGAATGATGCTCTCGGGCTATGAGAATGATGCCTCTGAGCGATGTGCCTTTGAATAATGATATGTAAGAGATAAAGGAATCCTCAGGCCATGGCATGGCGTTCTCGGGCTATGAAGATGGTGCCTCCGAACAATGACGCCTTTGGACAATTTGGCGATCTTTCAGCCCATGAAATTTAGAAAGTGGCGATCTTTGAGCCGATGCAAGATTAAATGAGGTGGCAATTTTTCAGCCAATGCAAGATTTAATGAAGTGGCGATATTTCAGTCGTGCAAAGAATAAAATAGCGATCTTTCAACCGATGCAAGATTTAAATGAAGTGGAGGTATTTCAGCCAATGTAAGATTTAAATGAAGTGGCGATCTTTCAGCTGATGTGGGTGGAAACAGAGCTTAGTCTCAGAAGGCAGAATAGTAGCCTTATGCAATGCAAGAAATGCAAATGGAGGTAGAGCTTATCCTCGGAAGGCAGAATAGTAGCCTTATGCAATGCAGGAAATGCAAATTGAGGTAGAGCTTAACCTCGGAAGGCAGAATAGTAGCCTTATGCAAAAGATGAAAGGTGAACAGTAAAATATCTCTTATCTTATGGCTGATAGCTGGTTGTTGATTGTCATATTGTGGTTGTCAGGGATATTGTATTCGGATAGTGGTTGCAAAGCGATAATTTCGAGAGTCGTATTCCTGAGCGGTAGGAGTGCGTAATATATAAGCTTGTGACTTGGGTGCCTGCATCCAAAGAAAAATCGTGAGTTTTGTAAAGGGAATGGTTAATTCGTGTCCCCGCTGCCTTTGCTTGACTGATTCGGCTCTGATTTGGTGATACTGTGGGTATCCTTGGGGTAGCGTTACTAAACAAAGCAATTTCAATAATAAACATGCATGCGTTTGTTAAAGATATGACATATGTATATATATTTAAGAAATAGTTTTAGATGAATCGACGACCGTGACGTGGTTCAGGACATTGCAACCTCTCTCTTTATGGAATTTTGAGGGTTCTCCTCAAAATTCTACCCCAGTTTACTGGGTTCTGACGGCTGCTTGTGATGATCGGCTGAAGTTACTTCGGAAGTTTGAGGTACCCCCTCAAAATTTTGCGCCAATTTCCAATTGTGGGGGGGATGAAAATTTTATTGAATTGTGACCGAACCCATAAGGATGCCTATGTATCCCCTCTTAAATGGGAATCAGGTCAGACGTAGTTCAAATTACATCATACAAGGAAATCATAAATGCTACACATAGTATCGTTTGACTGCGTCTGAATTGATTGGTTTTGGCCAAACTTCTCCATTCATTTCTGCAAGTATGAGGGCTCCTCTTATCAGAACCCGATGAACCATATATGGGCCTGTCCAGTTAGGAGAGACCTTCCCTTTGGCTTTATCTTGATGTGGAAAAACCTTTTTTAACACCAGTTGCCCTGGTGTGAACCGTCTTGGTTTGACTCTCTTGTTGAAGGCTCGGGACATTCTGTTCTGATAAAGCTGACCATGGAAAACTGCATTCATTCTCTTCCCATCTATAAGAGCCAACTGCTCGTAACGACTCTTCACCCATTCTGCATCGTCGATCTCTGCTTCCTGTATGATCCTTAGGGAGGGAATTTCTACTTCGGTGAGAATGACCGCTTTTGTACCATAAACCAACATATTGGGAGTTGCACCAGTTGATGTGCGGACTATGTTGCGATACCCCAATAAAGCAAATGATAGCTTCTCATGCCACTTTCGACGCCCCCTTTTTCCCTCCCCTAAAGAGCGTGAAATCGTGTTTACGACATTTAGGAAAGACAACTCTATTCCCGTTTGGGAATTGGGTTTTGGATTCGGAGAGTCGCCACCTAATGATTATAGTGCATTAGGACACTTTAAGAAAGAATTTGAGATGAAGAACCAGAGTTCGGGTAAGGGCTAAAAATTATCTCGAGGGGAAGGTGTTAGGCACCCCTCAAGATCCACTAGTGTAGTTCCTAGCCATGCTACAATTGTGATTTTAAATCAAGCAAACATCTAGGTAATTACACATAAAAGTGGCAAATAGGTATGCATAAAGATTATTAGACATGCTGAAATTCGAATAGATGACTCCTTAAATATTGGCAAGAATGTCTAAATGCAGAAAAATGGGATCAAGTAATGAGTACCAATTGTCAAACAAGGAAGTGAAAGAGCGGAAAATTTTAGAAAAGGGCAGTGCGAAAAATCAGAAGGGGAAAATAATTAAACGAGAATGCAGAATCAGAAAATTGACAATCTGAAAAATAATTATGTAAGGGAAAAGGGGTCCTAGGCTTGTAAAATACATGGATAATCCACACAACACCGGTACCCAATTGTACGCATAGTGTTATCGTGTGATCATCATCTCCATGTCTACCATTTCCCACCCCGTTAAGGTATTAAAGCGCGGAATAGTATCGTTACTTATTGAATGCTATTACCCGTCCCAATCCTATCAGTCCCGGAGGCAAATGGATAACTAATCCTAAAGGGGGAGGGGTTTAGGGCTTTTAGGAGTTTTCAAAGGATAAAATACTAAGGCGTCGATCAAAACACATAATACAAATAAAGGGGGAACAAATAAGCAAATAGGGCTCAAATAAGCCTCCATAAATCAGATAAAAGTCATAGAGTTTAGCATGTCTTATACGTACTGATTTGGTCTTAATTAAATAACGCGACCAGCAGACTGGTTCAGCGCATATTTTTAGACGGAAAGTCTACATTAGGCTCGCTCAAATGCAGTTGACTAAAACCGATCTGATTGATTAATTAATCCTTTTGTCTAAGTGTTGGATAGAACTAGGCATGATATCTACTAATTTTAGAAAAAGATGCAAACTGATTATAGAAAAAGGTTACCAGTTTTAACAGAATAATACGAGCTCAGTAGTTGATATTGCTTTTAACGAATGAGACAATTCAGATTCGAGATTTCCTATAGGCATGCTTTCTATATGTTTACTAGTTTTGACACCTTTTCAGATGTTAACAGAAGTCCTATGAACATGGTATCTATATGCAGCTTTTACTATTAAACCTACGATCTGTTTGCCTGATGACGTTTTTATATGCAGAAATGCAGGAGTCTATAGGCAGTATTTCTATATGTGAATTTGCAGAACGATTAGAAGTTAATCCTATAGCAGGATATCTATGTGTGCAGTTGCAGAAATCAGAAGTGAACCCATATATGCATGATATTTATATGCTTTATTGTAGAAATCAAGTGTCGAATCCTATAGACATGTTTTCTACGCGTGGAGTTGCACAAATCATAAATAAATCCCTATAGGCATGATTTCTACCCTTAGTGCATAAAAGTAAACCCCCTCCCTTTTTTACTAAATTCCTGAGTTTATACAAATTATTACAACCCAAAAGAAATAAAACTGGAATTACAAAGTACATCAGGAATCCTCAGCTACATCTGAGCAGCCTAATTCAGACTTAATGTCTAATAATATGAGACTGAGCCACTTCCGAATCCAGATTTTCAAGCCTTCTCTCATCTAGGGTGATTCAGAGATCCAAGGGATTTCAGGAAAACTAGGCAGTGCATACACCCAAGATGTTAATTAGAAAATTGAGTTGTGCAGTGTGGAAAGGCCAGCCCTTATGTGTCCAAGTTCAGAGGGAGCTCAAGGGTCCCAAGGCAAGGCTCACACAAGAGGGGCAGAACCTAAGTTCTAAGAGCATAGTGGAAGTGCAGAACATAGTTTGAAAGAGATGTATCAAAAACTGGATTGGAAATAGTAAGTGGTAAGGGTGATTTTGAAAATAATGGTAGTAGTGAAAATCAAACTACACAGAATCAGTAGTCATTCAAAAGGGGCAAGGGATTATGGGATTTATTGTATAACCCAGCAGGCTTGGTTTGGTCGTGCACAGCAATAGCTGATGCTGGCATGGACACAAACCATCCAAAGGAACACAAACACATATAAGGGGATACAGGGGTTTGGGATTCATAAGGTAGCAAGTAAATAACAAATGACTGACAGAGTGCACACATAGATAAACGTTAATTTATAAGAGAAAGAGAACATAGTACAGCATGCTAATGACACATCTAGACTGCAGAAACATGAGCAGAATTAGATAGGACTGACAAACTGGAGAAATTAACGAAAACATGTTGTTGTTGAGGCTTGTAAATTAACTAGGACATACTAGTAGAGAAGCAAAGTGCAGAAAAGGTAGAGCAAACAAGAGTCCACAGTCTAGCCTTGGCTTTCAGCCGACTAGACAAAGCAGCAGCATAAGTAGTAGTAAAGAGAGAGTTTTAAGCGTAAGTGTGTATTTTGAACTCAAGTTGTTCGTGTGTTTAAATAAAAGAGGGTAGGGTGTTTATAGTTTTTGAAAACGAGTGAAAAGTAAGGTAATAATTAAAGTTTTAACACAAACATGGAAACAATCATAAGTCAAAACCAATTAACACAAGACTTCCCTTTAATCACGGGATTATTGCTCAACGGACACTAACAGGTTTAATATAAGGAAAGAAAATCAATTTGTAAGCAGAATGATTGTTACCATAAAAGGGGCAGTAAAATCATATAGTAAGGGATTAAGTCTAAGTACAAGAATGTACTTATTTTTGGAAAGGATCTGGTAAGGCCAAACAAAGAGAGAGAATCAATTACCCCTTAACGGGCGAGTGAAAATTAGAATTTCACAAAGGAAAAGTTTTGAAAATCAATCACGAGTTTGAGAATCAACCAAACAAGGGACTCAATATATAAATGAAGTGCACAAGTAATAGACATGTGAGGCCAAGCTATGGCAAGAAGAAACAGCATACAGTAATAGCACATAGTTAGTAGACAACCAGCATTCATAGCATGATAGTCACGTAGGTCAAGTTTTATTGGCTTAGTAATAGAGAGAAAAATTAGAAGTATGCAAAGAGTCAAGTGAAAACTTTTTTCTGAAAAAGTAGTCGAGTTTAACAGATATCAAGAACTCATAACAAAAGTAATCACATAAAGGAAACGAGATGCTGAAGTGAAGGACCAATTTCAAACAGGCGAGTTGCACAAACAAACTCAGAAACTCGAATAGACCCCAAAGGACTAGGGTTTTTCGAAGTCAGTAGAGTTTAGAGGTGATAAACAAATGAAACAAATAAACAGCCTCAGAGTCCCAAATAAACCCCAAAAAATTAGGGTTCTCAACACTAAACAAGTGCAAACAAAGTAAATCAAACAGATAGACTCAGGAACTCAACAAATCTCCAAAAATCAGGTTTTCAACACCAATCAAACTTAGAGATGATAAACAAATGAATCGAACGAAATATTTAACAAACAGACTCAGAAACCCTAGTTTGAAATCAAAAGATTTTAAAAAGGAAAATTGGGGAAAATATTTAAAACATCACATATAGCACAGATCGAGCACAGATCCAAACAAATAAATGAAAAAGAACATCGAATAGGCTAGGGTTTCTGAGAACCCTAGAAACGAGAAAGGCTTGGAAGAAACAAGATCAAATCCGGATTTGATAAGGCCGGAACCAGGCTTAGGAAGCTAAGACATGCCGGAGATGGACGGAGACCTCGAATCGATGAAGGTCTGAGCGAAGGCCCTCAAAGTTTGGCCTCGAACCTTCAAGTATCAAGCATGTGAAAGCAGTAGAAGGTGAGTATAGGTCGTCCATGGCTTGAGCGGCCATGAACTCTGGTGGATTTGGGGTTGAAAATGGCAGAGAGCGACTAGGGATTCGAGAGAGTTCGAAAGAGTTTGAGAGAAGAGGGAATTAGAGGCGGCGTTTCTGAGAGAATGGGGTAGGGTTTAGGGGTCGTTTGGAATTAAAAAGGAAAGAAGAGATTTGGGCCGTTGATCAAAAATGATCAATGGCTCAGATTTTAAAAAGAAAACCCATGGGTTTGGGCGATTGGATTAGGGATCGGGTCCAAATGGAATTGGGTTGCGTGATTGGGTTTGAATTGGGGCGCCAATTTGGGTTGTATTTGAAATGAAATTGAAGCTAGATTTTAAATAGCCAATGTTCCCTTTTTATTTTATAAAAAGGTAATAATGGTTTTTAAAAAAATAAACTAAAAATATTGAGTAAATAAACATTAACTTAAAAATACTGGAACTAATTTTGTAATTATAAAATACTATTAATCACAAAATAGGCTATAATTGCAATTATATGCAATTTAGCTTTAAAAATATCAAATAAATTCGTAAAAATATGCAAATAAATAAATTACCTTAATTATATTTTGGTATAAATGTGAGAATAAAACGAGTTATTCACCAAAAATGATAATTTTTGGGAATAATTATTGGATTTTTATTGTATTAAAATAGCCAATAAATTTGTTTTAAAATCATTAAAAATGCCAAAACTCTTGGTTGTTTTTATATATGCACAAATACGCTATTTTGGAAGTATTTTGGGTATAAAAATACTTAGGGAAAAATTGGGTATCAACATCCACCATTTTTGCTTTTCTACTATCTTTCTCAGTATCTTCTTGATGTTCTTGTTGGCGGCTTCTACAGCTCCGTTCATCTGAGGCCTGTAAGCTATGGAATTCTTGTGTTTGATCTTGAAGGTTTCACACATAGATTTCATCAAATCACTGTTGAGGTTGGAACCATTGTCAGTAATGATTGATTCTGGAATCCCGAATCGACAAACGATACGGTCACGGACAAAGTCTGCCACGACTTTCTTGGTCACTTCTCTGTAAGATGCTGCTTCAACCCATTTGGTTAAATAGTCAATTTCTACTAGGATAAACCTGTGCCTGTTTGATGCGGCAGGTTCGATTGGTCCGATAACATCCATTCCCCAGGCAGCGAACAGTCAGGGCGAGATTGTTGCATTAAGCTCATTTGGAGGCACTTTTATCATGTCTGCATGGATCTGACAGTGGTGGCACTTTCGAACATAATGGATGCAATTTATCTCCATAGTCATCCAAAAATAACCAGCTCGACGTATCTTCTTGGCTAAGATGAAACCGTTCATATATGGACCACAGGTCCCGGCATGATCTTCCTTTAGCAGTTTGGATGCTTCTTTCGCATCGACACACCTTAATAACCCCAAATCAGGAGTCCTCCTATATAGGATTCCTCCGCTGTGAAAGAAATTATTGGACAACCTTTGAAGTGTGTGCTTCTGAGTAGTGTTTGGAAGTTCTAGGTATTCTGCTTTGGCTAAATATTCCTTGATGTCGTGAAACCAAGGCTTTCCATCTGTTCTTCCTCAACATGAGCACAGTAAGCTGACTGATCGTGAATCTTTACAGGAATAGGGTCTATGAAGTTCTTATCTGGATGTTGAATCATAGATGATAGGGTAGCCAATGCATCGGGGAACTCATTCTGGACTCTGGGAACATGCCGAAATTCTGTCTTTGTGAACCTCTTCTCAACTCCTGTACATGATGCAAATATGGGAGTATCAGGAGTTCTTGGTCGCCCATTCTTCTTGGACCTGATGTATAAGCAAATCTGAATCTCCAATCACTAGCAACTCTTGGACGTTCATGTCAATGGCTATCTTGATCCCTAAGATGCAAGCTTCGTACTCGGCCATATTGTTGGTGCAGGGGAACCTGAGCTTAGCGTATACCAGATAATGCTGACCAGTTTCTGATACTAGGACTGCTCCTATGCCAACTCCTTTGAAATTTGCCTCTCCGTCGAAAAACATCTTCCAACCATCATAGGATTCTGTAATATCTTCTCCTATGAAGGATACCTCTTCATCAGGAAAATACGTCTTTAGGGGTCCGTATTCTCCGTCCACAGGGTTTTCTGCAAGGTGATCTGCTAATGCATGTCCTTTGATTGCTTTCTGAGATACGTAGACAATGTTGAATTCACTCAGCAAGATTTTCCACTTGGCTAGCTTGCCAGTGGGCATGGTCTTCTGGAAGATGTACTTCAATGGGTCCATTCTTAATATGAGATACATGGTGTAAGCACAGAAATAGTGCCTCAACTTCTGAGCTACCCAAGTCAGATCACAACAGGTGCGTTCCAACAGAGAATACCGGGCCTCGTACGGGGTGAACTTCTTGCTGAGATAATATATGGCCTGCTCTTTTATTTTTGTTTCATCATGCTTCCCCAGAACACAACCAAATACTCCATCTAGTACCGCAAGGTAGAGTAACAAGGGTCTACCTGGCTCGAGCGGGACCAAAACTGGCGGTGTTGACAGGTACTCCTTGATTCTGTCGAAGGCTTTTTGGCAGTCGTCAATCCATTTGGTAGCTGCGTCCTTCCTCAGCATCTTAAAGATTTGCTCACAAATGATAGTAGATTATGCTATGAACCGACTAATGTAGTTAGGTCTTCCCAAGAAACTCATTACTTCTTTCTTGTTCTTTAGTGGTGGCAATTCTTGAATAGCTTTGACCTTCGATGGGTCCAGTTCTATCCCTCGGCAACTCATAATGAACCCAAGAAATTTTCCAGCTGGAACCCCGAATGCACATTTTGCGGGGTTCAATTTTAGGTTGCACCTTCTCAGTCTATTAAAGAATTTCCTTAAATCTTTCATATGATCAGAGGCTTTCTTTGACTTAATGATGATGTCGTCTACATACATTTGATCTCTTTGTGTATCATGTCATGGAAAATGGTGGTCATGGCCCTCATGTAGGTGGCCCCTGCATTCTTTAACCCAAACAGCATCATCTTGTAGCAGTACATTCCCCACGGTGTAATGAAAGTCATTTTCTTAGCATCTTCCTCATCCATCCATATCTGGTGGTATCCAGCAAAACAATCAACGAATGACTGTAGCTCATGCTTGGCGCAATTGTCAATCAAGATGTGTATATTCGGCAAGGGGAAGTCATCCTTTGGACTAGCCTGGTTGAGATCCCGGTAGTCGACACAGACTCTGACCTTCCCATCCTTTTTCGGTACTGGCACAATGTTGGCTAACCATGTCGGATACTCTACCACCCTGAGAACCGTATCTTTGACCTTCTTAGTGACCTCTTCCTTGATTTTCAAACTCATGTCAGGTTTGAACTTTTTGAGCTTCTGCTTTACTGGTGGACAAGCTGGATCAGTCGGCAATTTGTGAGCCACAATGGATGTGCTTAGACCAGCCATGTCGTCATATGACTAGGCAAATATGTCTTCATACTCTCTTAGAAACTCTATATATTCTTTCTACTCTGACAGTGACAAGTGAACGTTGATTCGCATTTCTTTGGTGTTTTTTGCATCTCCCAAGTTAACAATCTCAGTGTCGTCCAAGTTGGACTTAGGCCTATTTTTGAAATTCTCAACTTCCTTAACAATCTCTTTTGGTATATCATCTTCCTCTAAATCTATGTCCATTTGTTGCGTTATCTCGTTGCATGTCATAGTCATTGGTTCATCAAGATAAGTAATAGTGATGCTATTTGAGTAAAGTAATGAGAGAAAATAATAAGAGTGATATTTATAAGAAAATTGAAATACTTTAATAAATTCCATAAGTGTTTTGAACATTGGAGCTCTTTCTTGCGAAAAATAAAAATGCGAAAGTAAAATAAAATAGTGCGTTGTGCTTTGTCCAGCCTTGCTATCCCGAGGCACGCCGGGCTCTGGTGGTTCTGACGATCCAGTTATCGAGGTATGCTCCTTTGTTTACAGCCTGTATGGAAGGGCCTTCCTCCCCCTCCTCCTCAAAAATAACACAACAATCCATGTCATCACCTTCTAGGAACAAGTTCTTCATTGTTGCAAGTGCTTCCTCTTCTTATGACCCGTAGATAACCTCGGCTGGCTGGAAGGTCTTCTCCAAACGGGGTATCGACTGCTCCAATGGATAGTAAGGACCGCGCTAGGGTGGCGACCATTCCTTGAATTCTTTCCAGGTATAATCATATCCCAATCCAAAGGTGGTGCCATGCTTCTTGAGCTTGATGGGCTTGGCGATTCCTTGGAGATTCTTGCCAAGTCCCTTGCCAGGTTCATACCCGCCCCAATTTAGTATGCTTTCAATTTGTTGTCCCACCATTTGTCTTTATCGACGGTGTTGACTCGCTCGATATGGTGGTAAGTTTCCCTACCTATTCTTCTTCTCCCTCCAATTGTTGGAATGGTCTGGCGAATATATATGCGATTACTACCGTCACCATGAATGATCACCTCCTGGTGATTCCACTCACATTTCACTGCCTGATGTAGTTTTGATGCCACGGGCCCAGCAGCATGAATCCATGGTGGTCCCAATAATAGATTGTAAGACACCGGTACGTCTATCACTTGAAAATCAACGTCAAACCAAGTAGGCCCCATTTGCAAATGTAAGCTAATTTCCCCAATAGTGGACCTTTGAGAACCGTCGAAAGCCTTAATGTTGATAGCCCCGTCCTTGATTTTATGCAGCCCTTTTCCTAATGTCCTGAGTGTTACCAACGGACAAATATTGAGACTGGACCCTCCATCGACCAGGATCCTGGTAATAAAATAATCTTTGCACTGCACAGTGATGTGCAATGCCTTGTTGTGACTCAATCCTTCCGGTGGCAGCTTATCCTCGTGCAAAGTGATTTTGTGACTCTCCAACACTTGACCTACCATGTTTGCCATTTCTCCTCCAGTGATGTTACTGGGTACATACGCCTCACTCAGCACCTTCAACAAGGCATTTTTGTGTGCATCAGAACTCTGTAGCAAAGCCAGGATAGAGATCTGGGCTGGTGTTTTGTTCAGCTGGTCAATGACTGAGTATTCCTTTGCTTGTATCTTTCTCCAGAGATAATTGGACCCAGTTTTAATGGTGGCTTGTCGACCAGAGGTCTGCTTACTCGACTCAGCCAAGTGTTTTGGGGTATAAACCCTGTCGGTTCTTATCATACCTTGTCCTACAACTATTTCTCCGAACTTGGCTTTTCCCTTCCTTCTAGCCTTGGCCGTGTAGTCCCATGTTATGGCTTTTGTGCAGAATGGTGTCACGGCTGTCATTGCTACTGGAATAGGCACCCTTGCTTTGGAAGGTAATACAGCAACTTCAAATGGCTCGGGCGCCTTTGTGGACCCAAACTCGACCTCAATTGGTGTTGGCGTCTTTGCAGAGGCTGGCATTTCAAACTTAAGTGGTATGGAGATGTTCACCTCGGCATCTTCAGAAGGCTGAATTCGGACTACAATCAGATTAAGAGTGACTGTTGGTTTCTTTGGATCGTTACCTTCCGTGATCAAATCAATTGATCCTTTGGGATCCCAATCGTCCTCTATTTCAATCATATGAACACCTCCACCTTTGTGGTCTGGTAGAGGGTTGTTGCGAACATTCGGAGCAGGCTCCTTTGCCACAATGATCATGTTGTCAATCAAAGCCTGGATTTTGTTCTTCAGAGAGCGGCATTCATCAAGGGTATGCCCATTCATGCCAGAATGGTATGCATAGGTTTTATTTGGGTTGACCCATTGGGAAGGGTTTTCAGGGGTTATAGCAGGGATAGGGGTGACATAACCAGCAGCTTTGAATCTTTCATACAACTGGTCGATTGGTTTGGCAATGGCGATATATTGTTTAGGAGGTATGTGGTCAAAATTTGGTCAAGGTCTAGGAAAGTTTTGGCTAGTATGAGGAGATTTATAGTGGGATGGTTGAGTGTTGTAAGCTTGGTAGACGTGTGAAGGTTGGGAATATCTGGGTGAAACAGGTTGGTATGTAGGAGGTGGAGGCGATTGATAGGTAGGTGGTGGAGCTTGGTAGGAAGGTGCGGGTGTTTGGAAATTTGGAGTGGGTTGATATGTAAATGGAGATATCGGGTAGGTTTGGTATTTGACAGGTGATTTGGTTCTTTGTGCAACCATTACGGCACTTACATCCCTCTTCTTGGATGTACCATCGGACTGCAGAACCTTGTTGGTGGCTTGCAAAGCTTCAAACTTAGTAACCATACCACTCTTGATACCTTCTTCAATCCTTTCTCCTAGCTTGATGATGTCAGAAAATTTATGGTTCTCGATCAGCATCACTCTTTCATAGTATTGCGAATCTTGAGCCCGAACGAAAAATTTGTTCATCTGTTCTTCCCCTAAAGCAGGTCGAACCTTAGCAGCCTTTGATCTCCAACGAGTGGTATACTCGCAGAACATTTCTGTGGGTTTCTTCTTTAAATTCTGAATGTAAAACACATCCGGTGCATTTTCCATGTTGAACCTGAACCTATCCATGAAGTCGAACGCCATACTAACCTAGTTTGACCACTTCTTTGGGTCTTGGCTAATGTACCAAGATAGAACATCTACTTTCAGGCTCCTCATGAAAAGCTTCATGCGGATCTTCTCATCTTTCCCTAATCTGACCAGCTTGTCACAATATGTCCTTAAGTGAACCCTGGGATCCCCTGTACCATCAAACATTTCGAACTTGGGAAGTTTGTACACCTCGGGCAGATCGACATCTGGCTGTATGCATAAATCTTCATAGTTTAGCCCCTCAATTCCTTTACTACCTTCAACGCCTTAGATCCTGGTGGTTAGCTTCTTAAGTTCTTCTGCCAAATTTCTAATAAGCGAGTCTTTATTATTAGACTCAGGTGTGTTTGAGATAGGTTGAGTAGGGTGAGTCATAGTTTCCACATAGATGGGGGTGTTGTGTTGGTTGTGGCAGTGGTCATTTGTGGAGTTCAATGGTTCTGGGATGAGCAGCGGAGTGTTGTTGGGAGTGTGGCAAGTATTGCAATGGTGGTGAGGAGCAGGATAGTCTGGGACATTTTGTGGAGGTATGAGATTCTGAGTAACTTCTGGGGCGGCTAGGGAAAATGACATACTTGCCAAATTCCAGACTTGATCAAACTCTTCTTGGAACTTCAGTAACTTTTTTTCTATTTGAGAGGCATTCTCCTTGGGGACCATGGCACTATGAGTGACTTCTACCTGTTCAGCTGAGTTGTTTGAATATTCCATTCTTCTTTTTCCTTTGTGCCTGACAGGATTGGGAGGAGGAGTAGGTGGAGGACCCCTGGATCTTGTAAAATATGTTGATGTTGCCAGAGTTCACGAACTAACCTTTGGGGAGGGGAATAATCAAAAGAAAAAATAAAAAGGTAACAAGTTAGTAAGGATTATAAGAAAGGATGTTGCAATATTTAAACACGTAGTGCAGGAAATATAAAGTATGTCCTAATTTTGGGGACCTCGTTGTGCCCGAGGTAGGCCTAGCGAAAAGTAAATTTGGAGAACTTAGAATGCTAAATGCCTCATTTTATTTATAAGAAAATAAGACGAATCCCAAAACGACACTAAATAACATGAAAAATATAAAAAAATGTCACTAGTGGCCATAGGCCTTATTACATTTTTCAAAGGAAAAGAAAAACTCCTATCTATTTGGTCCCAGAAGGACCTTCCCCAGATTTGGCAGTGTTAGCTCCCTCGTACAACTCTCCCAGATCGCGCAGTACAAGTAGCAAGTAGGCCCTGGCTAGATGTCCGCCTTCATTTCCCTCAGCAACTCAGCAATCTTTGACCCTCTTCAAAAACTTCTTTTCCAATTCCACTATACCCCGCTCCAAGTAGATCAGTCGTTTGTTGGTGCTGACAGCCATATCTTTCCATTCTCCAATTAGTTTTTGATTGGCTTCTTGTATTTTATGGTGCTCGTTTTCACATTCCCGCATCCTCTTGCGCAGTTGATTGTACTTTACCTGTGCTTCAGCCTTTTCATCAATGATCCTGTGACCTCGAACAACCCCGGGCTGACCCAAATCATTGTGATTGTCTTCCAGCCAGCCTAAATAGTGTGGGGTACAA
Organism: Nicotiana glauca; assembly: GCA_026770625.1. NCBI lineage: Eukaryota > Viridiplantae > Streptophyta > Magnoliopsida > Solanales > Solanaceae > Nicotiana > Nicotiana glauca. The sequence goes on along the minus strand of MU756561.1, from coordinate 86,032 downwards.
CCAGCATGGTAGCGATCTGGTTCGATGGTGTCTTTTCCTAAGATAATTTTGCAATGCCACATATGTTGAGCCTGGCACCTGTATGGACTATCTTCATCCTGGAAGTCGGCGCATAAGTGGCTCATCTTGTCGACCCTTGGTATAACCTACTTCCTACGTGCCTGTCTCATAACCCGGATAGGGACATATGGGTAGGTCCCTCTCAAACCGATCAGTATCAGAAATGGCGCATCCCTAGATCAGATGATGAATTCTTCAGTAAGGAAACACTCAAACATCCATTGCACTCAGTCCTCAGTAAGATTGTCAAAGAGTTCGACTCATTCTCTAGCATTCTCTGGTTGGGCGAACATGTTGGGCATGTAATTCATTCGCTTCGGGTGATGAAAGGCGATATGATCATCCCAGTCTCTACGATGGATTTCTTGTCGGTACTCATCCCTTTGGAGGTGTTCCATGAGCAATAGTTGGAGTAGCAAATTACAACCCTCGAAGTGTTTGGCTCCCTGTTGACACCTTTCTAGGGCTCGGTATATTTTTGCAACTATCATTGGCACAAGACTGAATGGTTGTCCGTTAATTCCTTCCATTAAGGTTTTGGTGACCATGACTAGCCTGGTATGGATTCTTGTTTTCTTCATTGGAAACACTATCATCCCCAAGAAACAGAACATGGAGACAAAGACCATTCGATGGATGTGCCCCAATAAAGTGAGGGCGAACTCATCGGGATAAGTACGGTAAGATTTGTTGTGGTCGTACCTTTCATACAAATAGTCAAAGGGAATGTATGACTCCTTTAAACATGTCAAATCGGGATTTTTCTTTAGACCCATCATTTTGAGAAAGCCCATACCCTTGCGATTTTTCGGCATTAGCAAACCCGAAGTTTCCCACGGTATCCTAGCTAGTCCTCCTATTTCCTCAAGCAAAGGCGTCATCTCAATGTCTCCAAAGCAAAATACAGACCTATCACAATCCCAAAACAAAGTTGCAGCTTCTATGATTTTGTTGTTAGGTTGAATGTCTAGAAGAGAAGGCAGGTTTCCTAGATACTTCCTGACAAGAGCTTGATCGCTGGAATGAAGATCTCCCCACTAATTCATCAATTTGGGGTAGATATTGGTGACTATGCCGAATATGGGGATTTCGTGCCTCATTTTCTGCAAGACAAAAGGTTAGGCCCTTACCCTCACTAGACTTGACTATTTAATATCAACAATTAGCATAACGAGCATTTAGTTCTCCAAATGAATGCACAGAACGTGGTAGTGTCCGTTTTGGGTTTCAGGGAGACCCAGTGGACTTTAGACAAGGCTATCTTAAAGAGTCATTATGCGGACGACATAACTGACTCGGCTAGGTTTGACAATTATGCATGCACAATTAAACAGAGTAGGGTTTCTATGGGGTATAAACTAGTACCCTTGAGCGGACAACGCAAGAGGTAAAGGCGTGGAACTGACGATGGCACCGCTGATCGACTAGTTTTACCGCAAATATGCCTTTGCCAAATTTAGGGGTGATAATATTGGAAGGGCGCAACCACTCATTATAAGTGTTGCTATGATATTTTGTTTGGCACGAGTGGAATATATGTTGAAAAATGCAATTACAATAACTAACAAGTTGTCATGTATTTCCACGTTCATAAAGTAATAATTACAACAGTTTCTCATAATTTACAACAGTATTGAAGGAAGGCGATAAAGGAAAAAATTAAAGAAAAGAAACGAAGAGCCAAGTCAGTTTCGTAGTAGAAGAAAGAATAAATAAATAAATAAAACAAGTAAAGACATGTAAAGAAGCATAGAGTCACAAATAGCATGAAATGATAAAAGCCATAAAGAAATCCCCAGCAGAGTCGCCATGTTGTCGATGCCCCTTTTTTCTCGCGAAATCGGGTTTATGACATTTGGGCGGACAACTCTTTTCCTTTTGGGAATTGAGTTTGCAATTTAGAAGAGTCGCCACCTAATGATTAAGTGCATTAGGACACTAGAGGTTGGGTAAGGGCTTGAAATTATCTCGAAGGGAAGGTGTTAGGCACCCCTCAAGATCCACTAGTGTGGTTCCCGGCCATGCTACAATTGTGACTTTAAATACAAACAATAAGTAAATAAGCAAGCATTGTAAATACTAGGTAACTTTCACATAATGGTTGCAAGTAAAAGAAGCACATGAGGTTTAAAGAGTGCTGAAATTTGGAAGAAAGTAGTTTTACGATTAAAGAAAAGATACACTAGTAAAGGGGAAGGGGTCAAATAATTGATGCAAGTAACTTAAAAAAAGAAGTGGAGGAAGCAAAAGTTGGGAAGAAACAGTACTGAAAATCAGACAATTAAAAAAGGGATTTGCATAATATGTGCAAGTAATTGAAGTAAAAGAAGAAGTTGAAGAAACTGAAAACTAAACAGCTTTAAAATTCTGGAAAAAGGAAATAAACAAGTAAAGAGGAAAGGGGGTCCTAGGTTTATAAATAACATGGATCACCCCACACAACACCCGGTAACCATTTATACACGTGGTGTTATCGCGTGGTCATCATATCCATGTCTACCCTTACCCACCCCGTTAAGGTATTAAATCGCTGAATGGTCTCGTTACTTATTGCATGCTATTACACGTCCCAATCCTATCAACCCAAAGGTATTAGGGACTAGTAGTCCTAAAGGGGAGGGAAAATTGGCTTTTAGAGCTTAAAAAGGACAAAAGTTTAAGGCGACATTCAAAACAGATATGACAAGTATGGGGAAGCATATAACAAACAAGGTTCAAACAAACCTCCTTACAACATAAAGAACATATAGTTTTAGAATGTCTTTCAGATACTGATTAGGTCTTTAATTAAACTTAAACGTTAAGGCATGACTGATTTATCACATATTTTCAGATAAGAAGTCCAAATTAGGCATGTCTGCTGGTTGTAATTATTAAAGACTGGTGTAGTTAATTAATTACTTAATGGCTTGCCTAGGTGAGACATATAGGCATGATATCTAGCAATGCGAAGTATACAGATTTTAAAGAAAGCTTTCTGATTATAGACAAACATAAACTCTGCAGATGTTGAGTATCGAAACTGTTGATTTTAGACTTGATTCAGATTCAGTTGATTACCCTTATAGACATGCTTTCTAAGTGTGACTGGTTTTAAAACATTTACAGAAGTGCGAGGATCTTATAGGCATGGCATCTATAATGCAATTTTGTTATTTTAAACTTATAAATTGTTTGCCTAGTGATAGATGCAAAAATGCAGAATTTAAAAGATCCTATAGACATGTTATCTACATGATGCAGGAATGCAGAAACCTATAGTCATGGTGTCTATGTGAGTGCAGAACCTTAAGGATATGGTATCTATATATGCATAAATGCAGAACTATAAGCAGGGTTTCTATATGAAATGCATAAGTACAAAACTATAGACAGGATTTCTATATGCATAAGCGCAGAACTATAGACAGGATTTCTATATGACATGCATAAGTGAAGAACTATAGATAGTATTTATATATGACCTGCATAAGTGAAGAACTATAAGCAGGATTTCTAGATGACATGCATAGATGAAAAGCAGGATGAGATTGCAGGAATAAATACCTAAGAACATGATGTCTACCTACATGCATACAAGAGTGACCCTCCCCTTTTCACTATACACCCCATAAGTTAATACAAATTATTACAACCTATAATGAATAAAGAAAAAGAAAAATTACATCACATCAGAAATTAAAGTACAACCAAGGAGAGCCTAATTTAGACTACAAGTCTGAAACATGAAATAAACCAACTCCAAAGATCTGATTTCCAAAGCCTTTATCATTCTTGGGTGTGTCAGAGTTCCCAGGAGCTTCATGAACTCCGGGCAAAGCTTATACCCAAATAAGTTGTAGAATTGAGTTAAAGTACAGTGTGGAAGGGCCATCCCTCAAATATCTAAGTTCAGAGGGAACTCAAGGTCCCCAAAGCAAGGCTCATAGGAGGGGGCAGAACTTAGAAACTAGGAATGAGTGTAAGTGCAAGAGAGGGGATTCTGGGAAGGCCATGGCAGGCTGGTGGTCATACCCAACAATTAGGAGTGCTGGCACACCCCTAACCAGCCTGTTAGCAATATTTGTTTGGGAGTTAGGATCCATTAAGGATCAGGTCCAAACATGAGCAAAAATTTGGATACTGCCATGCCTGGACCTTAACTCAAACACGTAGAGGGAATAGGGGTATAGGGATTCACAATAGAAAATAGGTGCAAAGAGAATAACATACAGATTAATCACTGCACATGGATAGTAAAGTAAACAGGATTGCAGAAGCTGTAAATAAACACATTGGTGTGATGGCTAAAACTAAATTAGGACATACCAGTTTCAGAAATAAGCATAGAAAAAGTAGTAGTAAAGCCCAAATTGCAAGCAAACAGCCAAAAGAAACTCAGATAGAATGTGAAAGTATTGAAATTGAGAGTGTGAGGTGAGTAGTGTAAGCTGAAAGTGTGTAAAAATATTGAATTCGAAGTTGTCTTAAAGAGTATTCAATTGTCTTTCTTAAGTGCAGAAGGGTAGTCCCCTTTTATAGTGCAGAAGGCAAGTAAGAAAAGGTAAGAAAATAGCTTTGCAATCAATCACATAAAATCTCCCTTTAGTTAAGGGATTCTGATTTCAAACGGGTAGAAGACAGTTAAGGAAAGAATTTGACTGAGATCTTTTCCAAAGTAAGACAAAAAGGGTAAATACATAGGAGTTTATTCAAGGAAAAAGTCCAGTGGTACACGGTTTGTGAAAGAATAAGGAAAGGGAATCAATCAAACTGTCACGACCCTAGTTCACCCTCCATGAACATGTCGTGATGGAACATAGTCCATATGATTAGGTAAGCCTAACAATGCAGAAGTTAAACTATAATTGCGGAAGAAAATAAATAAAACTGAACTGGTAAAATAAATGGTGTTTAAGGTGCCGCTCGGCACATACCACAATAATTCTCGAAGCTAACAAACTCCAAAAACCCGGAAACTCACAAATCACAAGCTAAGGGATACATAAGAGGCTCTGACTCAAGAATGTCTATACAAAGGAGAAATACTGGAAGAGCTATACTTATTACAGAAAGCTGGAAAGGGACTCCTCGGTCTACGGACGTAGCAGATATACCTTGAAGTCTCTACTGATACGCCTCCTTCCAAGGCTGACAGAACTGAGCGGGAGTACCTGCATCTGCACAACAAAAATGTACAGAATAGTAGCATGAGCACACCACGGCGGTGCCCAGTAAGTATCAAGACTAACCTCGGTGGAGTAGTGACGAGGAACAGTCAAGGCACCTACCGGTCAATAAATAGTATAATCATAGGAATAATGGTAACGGCATATAAATATGTAAAGATTGCATGAATGACCAAGAATGCTACAATTCACAATAAGGGAAAAATACAACAAGTAACAATGAGAATATAATAAATGATGATACGGAACGACGGCAGAATCACAATCCAAATCCTAAGGTCACAACACGGCAAGGAGAAAATAAGTCAATAACTCATATCTTACAATGATGTTCACAAAGGTCTTATTCAACTCTTTCCACAATTTCACCCAGTCTCGGACAAACCACCACTCGCGAAGACCCAGCATCTGAAATCTAAGAATTTGGCATCCTGTGCCCCATCAATCATGGTTATGCTGACAACTGACTAGCTAACTAGGGCCCCTCTCACAAATATAATGGATAAACAAGGTCGTACCTCCACTCTTAGAAAATTCAGGAGGGATTCACCTCTAATAGGAGTGTTCAGCTACGTGTATGCTTGTGCAAGTGTTTCTAACAAAATTCTACCTGCTAGCAAACATGAAAAGGGGGAACGGACCGCATGTACGATGTTTCCTCACAACTTCCAAGCGGTAACGCTCATACAGGTAAGCAACCCACAAGCACAATATAAAACAAATAGGAATGCCTCCACAGGCCATCACAACTCTATACAATCAAATCCCTGACATAGCCCACCTTATTACGCCACGTGTGCAAATAATAAGATAATAGGCACCGCCTTATTTCGCCACAAGTGCATTACAATGTTCCCACCTTATTCTGCCACATGCGCAACCCACATATTAGCATATAACATACCTCGCCTTATTACGCCGCATGTGCAAAACATCAATAACAACAACAGCACGGAAAAGACCTCGTGCAACCCTTCAATAACAACCGCACGACAGAAACCTCATGCATCACAATATCAATAACTGCACGACAGAAACCTCGGGCATCACAATATCCACAACCGCACGGCAGAAACCTCGTGCATCACAATCTCAAGTACAACACAACATATGATAATGTATACAGGAACAAAGCAAGAGAATCAACTGAAGAAATTTCGTCCACCAAAAGACGGTACAACTAATTCACAAGGAATAACCGTAATAGGGAAATGCTAAGCGCAATGAGAACAACTCAACAAAGGAGGGATAATATGAAGCAACGACTCCATAATATACAGTTCAATAACAAGGAAGTTAACATGAATCAAATAATTGCAATTAAGAAAAATATCAGCTAAACATAGGATATCTAACTTTTTTCCAATTAAGGCCAAGTAATTACACGAGAGATAGAAATAATGCTTTCCAAATAAAGACAAGCAGTTAGGAATGATAACGTGACTATAGAAGGACAACTATCTACAGTTAAACAGGTAAAATCAATTAAGCAACAAGAATAAACCAAAAAGGGCAAATAAATTTCAAGTAAGACATGTAAAGGTGAAACTAATAACAAGGAACTCAATCGTATCAAAAACAACTTCATATTCGGTGATTCTAGGGGTCTAAGAACCTAAAAGGGGCAATTTTCCATAAATAAATCCGAGCACGCACTCGTCACCTTGCGTACAAGGAATACAATCAACAAAGAAGACTCAAATCCTAAGGGAAAGTCCCCCACACAAGGTTAGGCAAGATACTTACCTCGAACCGGCTAAAATCAACTAGCAACCGCGTTCTTGCCACGAGTACTCGACTCCAAATATCCCAAATCTATTCAATTAAATCACATATTGTAAATATCTCAAGCAACTGATTCTACTATTTAATTCAAAACTAAAGCGCGAAATTAAGCAAAATGACCAAAATGCCCCTCAAGACAACATCTCAGAATCGGATAAATTTAACATTTTCAGAACCCTCGTACTCGCACAAGTCTAACCATATAAAAATTTCTAAAATCGGAGGTCAAACACCCCCCTCAAAACTTAATAATTCGGTCTATAAAGTTCTACCCATTTTTCATTAAAAATCTGAAATTAATGGATGAAATTAAAAGGAGGTTCATGAAAATTGGTCTAAATCGAGTGAGAAGCATAACCCAAGTCGCCCAGGTGAAAATCTCTTCAAAAATCACCAAGAACCGAGCTCTAGAAGTCAAAATGTGATAAAAATGGTGAAACCCTAGATTTGGGATGATTTATTCTGCCCAGACACATTTTCGCTTCTGCAGTCATTTAACCGCTTCTGCGATTTCCGTTGACCGCTTCAGGGGCCGCTTCTGCGATGGAAATCTCGCAGATGCGAGATCGCTTCTGCGAAAGGTCGTCCGCTTCTACGGAAAATTGGGGAACACTAGAGTCCGCTTCTGCGATTGCCCAAGTCACTTCTACGACTCCGCTTCTGCGGTTCCCAAGCCGCAGAAGCGAAAATATCAGAAGCCTTCAGCTATTGCAACACTCTTCAACCCGAAAATGCCCCGTTAGGCATCGGAAACACACTCGGGGCCCCCGGACCCCGTCTAATCATACACACAAGTCATATAACCTAACACGAACTCGCTCGAAGTTCCAAATCACATAACACACATCGAAATGACGAATCAAACCAAAAAAATCAAGCTTATGAACTTCCAAATCTTCAAATAACGAATCTCATGCCGAAACCCATCAATTCAACTCAGAATGACACCAAATTTTGTAGAAAAGTCCAAAATAACATAACGGAGTTGTTCCAACTCTCAGAATCGCATTCCGATCCTCAGATCAAAAGCTCACTATCGGACCGAAAACTTCAAAAAATTCAAACTTCGGCATTTCAAGCCTAAATGAGCTACGGGCTTCCAAAATATATTCCAAACACGCTCCCAGCCCCGAAATCACCTAACAGAGCTAACGGAACCATTGGATTTCCATTCTGAGGTCGCCTTCATACTGTTCCGACTACGGACCATTTTTCAACACTTAAGCTCTCATTTAGGGACTAAGTGTCCCAAAACTCTCTGAAACTCAACACTGAATGTCCCGGCAAACCAAAGTAGCAGAAATGAAGTTAGGGAAAGCAGTTAATAGGGAATCAGGGTGTAAATTCTTAAGACGACCGGCGGGGTCGTCACAAAACAGCCAGTAAAATCAAAATTGCAAGCTTCGTTCGAATGAACCGAGTCAGGAAAAGAGCGGAAAGGTTTTTACTTAAGGAAAATCAATAACAATCAATCAAATCTTACTAAAAGAATTCAAAATCAATCAATTATTGGCAAGACCTTTTTTGAAAGAAGAACTTCTTGTATATAAAGCACACAAATATCAAACATATCAGGAGTTGGCATGCTGATTAGAAAAGATTATCATAGAAACAATCATAAAAAGGTTCAGGTCCAATTTATAGACTCAGAATGAGTCTGAGAGTTTGGGGTTTCAAAGTAGAACCCCAGTCCAAACACAAAGATCGAACTTGCCAAAGAAACCCCCAAATCCTAGGGTTTTAACTCGAAGCAGATACAGAGATGAGAGGGCAAGCCATTGAAACAGACTCAGAGGTCTCTTTTAGAGCCTCATGAGAAACCAACAGACATGATAGCACATTTGAAAGCATAAATAATATGTTTGAGAAAAGCTCGGAATTAAGCAAGATCAGAAGAGAGAAGAAGTGATATAAACTTAAGAAACAGTAAAGGATGCATGCTTATAACTCAAACAAAAGTCTAGTAAGGCAAACAAACTTAAGAACTGAGTAGGAAACACATTTAGTAGAAGAATACTGGAAAGTATGGCAAAGAACATGTAGGAAAACACAACAAAATTTAACATGCGAGCCTAGTCTAAAGGCACAATAGAATACAAAGGTATAGAAGAATCGTGTTTAGAAGAAAATAGAAGAACAACACATGTATGGTAGAAAAGAAAGCATACGAGCATAATATAGACGAACACACATAAAAAAAATAATCGGAAAGATATTTTTTTTAAACCTTTCAGAAACCCTAAATCGAAGGGAAGCAATTTTTGAAAGAAAGATTTGGGAAAATAGTTTAAAAATCCAGTAGAACACAAATATATCACAGATCTAAGAGAACAAACAAAGAAGAAAACCTCGAATAGCTTAGGATTTCGGAGAAACACTATAAATGAGAAAGTCTTGGAAGAAACTCCAATGTTGAGTCGGAGTGGTAGAATCATGCCTCTAATACTTGAATATGCCAGAGCACAGGCCGTAGAGGCCATAGAACCATAGATCTAAGAAGGTCTGAAAGAGAACAATCGAGGTCAGACCTCAAAGCTTAGAACACCCATGGTCTAATGGTGGAGGGGGTTGAGTACAGACCATCCATGGCTTGAGAAGCCATGGATTCCAGTGAAAGTACGGTGGAAAAGGGTCGGAGACGGTTAAGGTTCCGAAGAACCTTCGAGAGAGTTTTGAGAGTGGAGAGTATTCAAGGGCGGTGGACTAAACGAAATGGGGGGATTAGGGTGTGGTAGGTGAACTAAAAAGGAAAGGGGTGATCCTGGCCGTTGATCAAAATGATCAACGGCCTGGATTGAAAGAAAATCCGGGCGGGTTAAATAAATGGGTTAAGGGGTTGGGTAAAATTGGAATTGGGCTGGTCCAATTGGGGTTAGGATTAGGTCAATTTGAGGGCTAAAATTGAAATGTAAATAGGCTGTAATTGCAAGAAAATTAGGCTAAATATTAAATAGCCAGTTTTCCCTTTTATTTTTTATAAAACTAGTAAAAATAATTTTAAAAGCAAATTAAAAGTACTGAGTCAGTTAATAACACATGAATATTAATTTTAAAAAACTGGAACCAATTTTTATAATTAAAATGCTATTAAACTTAAAATAGGCTAGAATTGTAATTATATGCAATTTAGCTTTGAAAATATCAAATAAATTTGTAAAAATATAACAAAATCACATTAACTATATTTTGGTATAAAGGTGCGAATAAAATAAATTATTCACCAAAATTGATAATTTTAGGAATAATTATTGATTTTGTACTGCTAAAATGGATAATAAATTGATTTTTAAAATCTTAAAAAATTGAGAATAAAATACTAAAATCCTTGGGCATGCTTGTATATATATATTATTTTAAAAGTATTTTGTATATAAAAATACATAGAGAAAAATTGGGTATCAACAAATGAGGCTAAATGCCTAAATTGGGGGGTGTTGGTGTCAAGTTGGAAATTAGTAAGGTTTTATGTTGACGGTAGAAACGTATAGAGGTACTTTAAGGTGGTTCTATATTGGTAATTAGATGCCAATAAGGGCTATGTAGTTTAAAAAGAAGCAAAATGCAAAAAGAAAGACAAATGTGAGTAGTGATAAAGGAGGGTGTAGTCACTTGTATCCCAAATGCTTATCCGACCCTTACCTAAATCTACATCACAAGCTTAAAAAGTCCTTATGGGATCTCCAACCAAATGTTCTTGAATAGAAGGCGAATTAAAATAAGGACAAGCTTATAGTATGATATTTTGTAACACTTGAAATGCTTTATTGAGAGTGAGCGTCTTTGTGCATTTGTCCCTTGTGTTATAATTGTAAATATGGTAATTTTGGGACTATCTTTCTTGTAAGGGCACATGAATTAGGATGGATTGGTGACATTGATGTACCCGGAAATGAGTAAACATATGTAGTAGACTAGTGCTTTTGAATCACTCCTTGAGGCTTATTGTTATCACTTGATTATTTTTAAACTCCTTTGCATTTCTTGAAGTTGTTTTTAAATGAGGGAATTATTTGATTAAGACTCATATGCTTGAGCCTAATTATTAGTACCAACCAAATCCATAAGTAGGGTACTGAAATGGAGAATGTGATTTGTAAATGATAGCAATACTACTTGTGCTTTAAATGGTAGAATCCTCATTGAATTATTGATTTTGATTTGCTTGAGGAAAAGCAAAAGCTTTAAGTTGGGGGAGTATATGAGTGGTGATTTTACCACTCATTCTAGTCTTTTGTTTTAGTTTTTATGTCCTTTAATTATAATATGAGGGCGTTTATGGTGTATATTTTTAGATTTTCAGGTAAATGATACCATGAAGAGAGTTGAAATTCAATTTAAGTGAAATTGAGCAAAAAAGGGCTGAAACAATGCAAAACTCTTTAGTGATTCTGCATCTGCAGAAGACTGGTCGTAGAAGTGACCTCACATTTGAAAGGAAATGGTCTGCATCTGTGGATTTGAGCTACCTTGCCTGGGATCGCATCCGCGAGACAAGAACTGCTTCTGTGGTTGAGCATCTGCGTTTGAGAGTCTGCATCTGCAGAGACAGAATTTCCCTTCAATTTTCGCATCTGCGATAGTCGATCCGCTTCTGCAGAGCCGCACCTGCCAGGATTCTTCCGCATATGTGGTCAACGGGCTTCTGACCTGGGCAGGAATGACATTTTAAATTTTCTCAACTCCGAACCCATAAATAGATGAACTAGCCTATTGGAAACACATCTGTGGAAAATCTTTGGACATCTTTCGGCAGTCTTTGACCTATTTTGAGAGAAGAACACAAGTTTTGGAGCTCGGGTTCTTGCACACACACTTGGATCTTGAAGATTTAAAGCTTTTGGTTGAGAATTTCTTACTCATTTATGCTCACTTCTTCATTTTATTGCTTTGTATTATATATCTAAGTGTGTAGTATTTATTCCAATACTTGAATCTTATTTATGGAAATATTCATGTTTAAAGTGTGGATTAAATATCTTGTTGTGCTTATGTATTGAATGATTTTTATCTTTTATGAAGTGAGTTATTGCTTCTTTAATTATTCTTATTTTTTAATATTTCCAAAGGGATTAGCTAACCCTAGGACTCGCCCATTAACTTCGAATTAATTTTGGGAAAGATTGTTTGGGGTTGGAAAAGATTAATTAACAAGAACTTGAGGCTTTAACCCTCATTTTATAGATTCTACCTATAGATAGGATTGAACTACTTGTAGCCATATTCGGGTGTGCTTAATATCTTAATTGTCTTAGTGATAATTCAATTAGGAAGTCTTGTTAGTCTTCGGAAGAAGCTAATATAGAATTATTACCCGAGACTAGTTAACATAAACTCGTTCATATTTGTTAAATCGTGAAATACATTGGATCGTTACTTGAGTGTATTCCCCGTGTATCCATACTTGTAGTCATTGATCATTTTACTTGCTTTCTAGGTTAGGTTACATTTTCGCATTTAGCTATCAATATTTTCTCAAGACAATTCTAAGTGTTTGGCATTGCATAACAAGTGATAATTCTCTTACATTCCTAATCGCCTACATATTGTTCGCTATGGGATTCGACCCCGACTCATAGTTGGGTAAATTATATTGCATGCGACCGTGTCCATTTACTTTTTAGTAGTGGATTTGGACGTCATCAAAATTGACACTAAGCCGCATAAGCGTCTCTGCTTCTATGGAAGCTCTTGCGCACGTGCGCTCCATAATTTGCACCTGCGGACCCAGCCATTTCAGCCAAGCACCGCATCTGTGGTCACGCACCTACAACCATACATATCGCAGGTGCGAAAATAGCAAAACTCATCAATTCTTCAGCAAAGCCAACATAATCCAAAATGATCTGAAACCAATTCGAAACACACATCAAAGCCAACATAGTCCAAAATTATCCGAAACACACCTGAGCCCCTCAGGACCCTGTCCAAATGCAGCAACCAATCTCAAAACATAATACGGACCTACTCAAGGTCTCACAACATACCAAACAACATCAAAACCACGGATCGCCCATCAATTCAAGCCTAAGAAATAAATCCAAATTTTCAAATTCAAAACCTATGCCAAACAAGCCTAAACAACTCGGAATGACCTCAAATTTTGCATGCAAGCCCCAAATGACATATCGAAATTAGTCCAACTCTCGAAACCAAAATCCAAACCCGATATTAACAAATTCAACCCTCGGTCAAGCCTATCAACCTTCCAAACCTTCAGCTTTTCAATTTCTGCCAATTCAAGCCAAAATGACCTAGGAACTTCCAAATTCAAATTCGAACATCCTCCTAAGTCCAAAATCACCATACGAAGTTATTGAAACCATCAAAATACCATTTCGAGGTCTTCTACATAATAGTAAAACTCCCGTCAACTCTTACAATTAAGCATCCAACCAAGGGCCTAAGTGTCCCAATTCAATCCAAAACCTCCATGAACCCCAAACCAACCATCCCCGCAGTCACATAACCATAAGTACACATATATAAAGCATCAAATAGGAAAAAGGGGTCTAAACTAATCAAAACAGCCGATCAAATCTTTACATTTAGCACTCAAACATATGATACTCATATCAACACATAAATTTTAATAAAACTCATACTATTTTTCTTAAGTGTCATTTTGCTAATAAGCCATGAAAATAAGAATTTTATAAAAATCACATGACACTGCAACATAACTTAGGAACACATGGTAACATCCTTCCCTCTTGTCCCCATAAATACGGGTGCACATTTTTTAATACCATCATGCATCAACTCAAAATATATTTTTGGAGAGAATCCCTCAAAAAGAGTAAGTCTTAATCAAATTACCTCAAACTTCAAGCTCCAAATACTACTACAATGCTCCAATTGATTAAAATGTTCAAATGCCACCTACAATTTGATATTTACCATTGAATATGCCAACTAAATCAAAACAAGCGCATAAAGATTCACAAATATCCATTTAGGCTTCACAAGTCGGCAACAAACCTTCAACTATTCCAAATTATCCAATAGGTTCACCCATTAGGCTATTCAATTTTATCCTTATTATTTAATACTCATTTGAAGTTATTAATGATACTATGTTAATTACTCAATATCATCAAGTCACTATTCATTGCTTTCTTCAACAAAATCCTAGGTTCAAGAACACTCATTTCAAGAACTAGTGTTGTTTCTTATCCAATTGGTCATTCTTACTTCAATTAGTTCATAAACTAAGTTATCAAGTCTATTTGGATCATTAGAAACTCAAAACCATTCCATCCATATTAATTCATCACTATTCATATTTTTGTTTTGCCCAAACTATTATTTTCAAGACCTACTCTTAGGGTTCCTACAATACTTCATTATAACTTCAAATAAACTTCATAAACATGCTACACACACACACACACACATATATATATATATAGGAAATGAGTTTTAAGGCCCAAATGAAGGGATTACCTCTTGGTAAAAGAATCTCACTTTTCCTCTTTTTGGTATTTGCGAAGATTCAACTCATTTCCTATGAATTTGATCCATAATAATGTTAGTATTATCACTAAATGATGTTATATAATCTTCCTTGAAATTTATCTATGGTGGAATAGCTCCTCCTTCTCTCTAGAAATCAACCAAGTTGAAGACTAATTTATTTTCTCTCTAAACCTATATCTCAACCCTTTTAAAAAGACATGAAGCTTGTGTGGCCTACACATGAAAGCTATGCAAGGGCATTCCTTTGGCCGGATTCTGGAATTGGCTACGCATCTTGCGTAGCCTATGCAAGTTGCATGGCCGGTTGCATGGCTTGTTGCATAGCCTACGCAACTTGCATAGCCTGCTGTGTAGCCGTACTACCACCCTCCAGTAAAAAGTCCATAACTCATTGTAGAAAGATTCAAATGTGAACGTTTGAAGCATTGAAAACTAGACCTTTCTTTGATAGGTCGCCACCACATAACTCATCATATCATGGGAATCGTGCTCATTTGAAGTAGGACTTGTGCAAACTCATTTGAAACTTTAGCCCATCATATAGTTTCTATCTTGACTTAGCTTCAGGAATTTTCTGAGACCAAATCTAATATACCTCTTACACGTATTATCATGTTCAAGTGATGTTATTCATATTATTATCCCTTGCTCATACGTGAATTAATATAACAGCTCAAGTCAATAACTTTAATGGTCTTTAAACACTTCGAGTTTTTCCAGGGTGTTACACTGACGAAAGCAGTGGTTGCTGATAAACAAGAATTTTACAGAAAAAATTGGCAGGCATGAAGCTTGTCAATAGTTCCTCTACTTGAAGACACATTTGGCCAATTGATTGGAGGGGGAGTTTGTTGGGCTCATGCTCATGTTGTCCAGCCAAAGACCTAATCCTATTCTCTTTTGGCTTTAATTTCTATTTGGAATTGAATTTGATTTTTATTTCTATTTGGAGTTGGTCTTAACTTTAAGAGAAAGCACCACTCATTATCTATAAATACAACTTTGGAGGATTGTTCTATGCTCATTGGTATTAGTCTTTAAAGAAATCAGCACATAAGAGAGATTTTTGAAAGAGCATCCATCAAGAGAGAAAAGAGAAGAAAAAAAGAGGTTCTTTTTGCTGCAAATTTTATTCCGACCAGCCAGCTTCAAAATTACGTTTTTCGATTCGTTCACCATTGGATTGGACTGAAATTTTGACTGAGTATTCTAGTATCTGGGTCTTTGATTTGAACGGTGAAGATCGAATTTGGAGACATTATATGATTTCAAGCCCCGAACAGTAGCTCCATTTTTGAGTGATTTCTCTTCTTTCTTCAATTAGTTTGTTGTTGCTCTTGTTGCTCTGTGTTTGGCACTTATTGTGTAACCAATTTGGAGAATATTTTTATCATTATAGCGACGTTTTTTGGATCTTTATGATCATGTGGTTTTTACCTTCAATTTGAAGGGTTTATCCCTTTAAAATTTGGTGTTCTTCATCTCTCTATTTTTGAGTTTTTTTCTTTCTCGACATAGTAACATTTTTCTCGGGGTTCCAAGGAGAATGGCATCCAAAAACTGATACGTTAATGCTTTTAGAATGTTCAGGTGGACCTGCCAAGAAGTGAAATTTTCAAGTCCACAAATCTTAGAAATAAGAGGATGTTAACGGTATATGATTGTACTGATTAGTGACGGATTCAACATTTAAACGCAGCAAGTATGAGTTGAGAAAGTGAGTTTTGAAATATATTATATACTTAAATTTATCTATATTTATTCTCGCATATATACAGGGATCAACTCCGACATATCAGAATCTGACAAACTCTCGACCCCATGGGGTTAGATCCACCACTAGTTGGCCTCATGGCATCTGCAATGGTCGCCCAAAAGCTAGTCTAAAAGCAACAATCCTTAGTAAAAGCATATAAACGCTAATATAAGGAAGATAACCTGCTGAAAGATGCAGTTATAGTAATGTGGTTTTTAAGACCTCAAATTCACGAGAGGCAATAGTCTATTGGATCAAATAGAAACAAGCTGTGCTGGAATCTAGAGGCAAAGCAGTGCATTGCACCTCTCTACAACCAGAATCTAGCCCCGAAGACTACATATATTACCTATCTAACAAAGACATAAAGGGCACATGATGTGGGCATAATTAATTAATCCTCTTTATCAAAACACCAAGTTACTGAAATCCTACAAAAAGCATTAGAACTTCCCCAGTAAGAGGTTAATGATGTCTTGAACCTTACATAGTACTTTGCCTCTTGTCTCTTGAGAATCAGCATAAAGTCGTCTTTATTCCCAAATCCTAATGAGAAATGAAACTGGCATATAAAGTTCTTCTGGCTACGAAATCTCAGTAAATTCAAGTTTATTTGTTGACATGCTGGAGCAAAGAACCCATTCAACATGAAACCAAGTTTTTCAACCATGCCTGCCCTAGCTGCAATCTATACTCTTTTAAAAAAGGTAGTTGCAATCTATGTTACATGTATCCTTCATTTGTCTTAATGTATCTGTGTTGAACAGGTGATATGGGTGAGAGTATCTACGCAAATTCTGTAATATTAAGACTTAACAAAGAAATTAGGCATGGTTGTACACCATATAGGATTTGATTCTATAAACACAGTTCATGTAACATAGGTTGCGATCACTCTACTATAAATATGTTAAGAAATATTCCCGCGCCATAAGAGTAATTCAGATGGAAAAATCATCTAATCATCGGTAGATATATATTCACCTCGAAATCATTGGTCTGATTACTAATCTCCATGGCCAGGAACAAGAACCGTTTATATCCATGCTCCTACGTGCTCTTCGAGTCAGAAGTCATATGGTAACTATGAGAAAAGATTTGCTTGAATACAAACTAAATGATGCTCCTTCATGCTACACGATGGCTATCGGTCAAGCCTATAGTCTCTACATCTAACACATATTTCAAGGACAGAGTAATGGGGTTCTATATAAATTACCAACTTTCCCTTCAGAAAAGGAATGTAGTTACCAAAAGAAGCAACATTGGGAACTTTTCATGTCCATCAAGAACACTAAATGGAAGTTTGACTAGTAATAAAGACTAACAATGTCAATCAGTAACCACATTCCTACTTCTGTCTTCAACATATTCAGCAAATTAAATGGTACCATAAACATTAAAATTTTCATCGACTCGTAAAAGTCCCCATTCGTATTCCCAAAACCCTGGATTACAACAACGCAGAAGCATATTACTCCTATAATTGGTAAAAAAACAGAAGAGGAAGTTTATACTATACAGATTACAGTACCATTTTACAGATTACACCATCAATAACACAAAGCAAACTATACTCTAGATTTGTCATATAAAAGGAAGGTATTGAATACAAGGGCAATTACAATATTGATCAACCAAAACAACATGAAAAACAATAAGTTTACCCCTTATTAGATCAATCACTGTGATTGACCTTCAAGTTAGAAGGCGAAGGAGAAGAAGAAACCAAATGCCTCCACAGATACTTTCCACTAGCCATATCTACGCAGGTCCAAAATCCTTTCCCAATGGCGCTGCACACCTGATAATTACAAACAAGCCAGTAAATTACAATTAAAATTGGGCAAATAAAAAATAGGGAAAATGTGAACCCTAAGAAAATATGGATACCTGGGAGGAGAGAGGAAGCGAATTTGAGTCTCTGGATAAATCGACGTGACTGTCGTCGGCGCCGGCGCCGGCATCGTCGTCGTCGGGATCAACATTAGGCTGGGATTTGAGGTTCCGGAGAACGAAGAATCCGGCGAGAGTTGCAGAGAGGAAGATGAGAATGATCCTAAGGGGACACATTCGGTTTGTTTCTCTCTCTCTCTCTACAAAGTTTGAGGTTTTCAGAGAGAGAAAGTTTTAATATTATCAGAGAGGAAAGAGGGAAATGATGAAATGAAGAAGGCAAGCTGGGGAAGAAAGTGGACTTTGGTCATTTTTTTAAGCAAAGGATAATTTTTAGTAGTATTTTGTTCTTTGTAATTTAAGGCTTGTTTGGACAGATTATTACTTGTATCGTATAATTATTTTAAATATAATATTTACTTTAATTGTTATTTATATTTTATTATATCGTATTGTTAAATTTATCATTATTAACAATAAAAAGTATCATTTTTATGTAATATTAATTTAGTGTGGTCGCGTCATTATCTTTTTTTTTTCTCATCTTATCCTTCCTTATTATTAACTAATTTTATTTTATCTTTTAGTCTATTTTTTATTTAATAATTCTACTACGTACCTTATTTTTTCTTTGTAGTATATAAGTTTATTCTTTATATTTTTTGTGAGTGATATTATAAAACAAAAATAATAATACAATCAATCCAAATATTATATACATTAAAATAACAATACAATATGATACATTATAAAATGATACATAGTAACAATCCGTACAAGCTATTTGAGGTAGTAGTTGTTAAGCTTGTTGGTTCCCTTTCTCCATCAAACTTAGAAAATAATAATGACACGTTTTGGTTTCACATTCAACAAATCAACTCCTGTCATAAATAATTTTGCGTTCCATGTTAACAGTAACAACTTTTGTAGTTGGTTGATATCAGGTAAAATTTAAGCGACACGGCAAACATATACACTATATTTATTATTCGTCATTATATTTTTAGAAAATTATCATTTATGCTATATTTAAACTTTATGAAATATCCCCTCCACTACTGATACAAGAAATTAATTGTTTTGAGATAAAATAAAAGAGTAACAAGCTTGCTTACCTCAATGGATTAGAGCACCCACTTTATAAGCGAATATCTTGAGCTCGATTTTTAATGAGAGCATTTTATTTCTTAATTTTTTAATATCTTTGTATTTTGCCTTATCAATATAGGTTGTATTCTTTGTACACATCTATGTATTTCGTCTCGGTTATATTCGTTGAGCGGAACAGTAGCTATGAATGGTATTAGGCAAACTATAGTTTAATTGAAATTTGGCTATGTGAACGGAGTACCATGAAGAACTTTAAATAAGCTATTTTATGTTTAAATAGTTTTTGGCCAAAAGGTTAGCAGCGGCTTTAATTTATTTTCAGATATCCAAGTGATATTCTTTTCATTATGAATTATCTTAACTGGATGTAGAGTTCTCAAATGCTGTTAATCGCTAGTAGTTTAATAAAACTCGGATGTGAGAAATAGTGGAGTCGTTAGTCTACTCAAAATAAAAATGGAAGATACTCTTCAAGTCTTAAGTTTGCACGTCCATGCAACATGCCTCCCTGTTTTATTCTTTCTTTCCTATTCTTTTTCTTGTTTTTGTTGGGGTAGGGGAACCATTTTTTATTTTTTTTGGTTGGGGCCGGAGAAAAGAAAAATAATACTTGTATATAAATTTTATGCTAATTAACGAATATATAAAATGTAACTACTATATATATATTTAGTTATTACTAAATCGGAATTAATTAATATAATATTTACTTTAATTTATTATTTAATCATAATAAACTAATTTAACTTTATAAACATTAAATGCAAATATTTTTTTATTGAAAGAAAAAAACTCGTCACTACCCAAAATCACCACACACGAAGGGGCGGCGGCTGCTAACAAAAGTGATATGGTTGGATCTTAGTGGGATCCGACTTATTTATGGTTTGAATAATAGTTAGTGCTAAATGTAAGGAAAATGAAAATAGTGGTCCACTTTGCTTACCATTTGTTAAACCCGATTGACAATTTTTGGGGCAAAGAGAAGCAAGTGGGGGAGTATTAAATTGTGTCCGATGTTTGATTGCGAGTGACAAGCTCTATACGATAGTACTTTGGTCATTAACTGCTTTTCCTTTATACTCCATCCACTTCAACCTTGAATGTGGAAGATTGTTGGAATTGGGATTTTAGAGAAAGAGACTCTAACCACTCACTATAACTAGGACTAACGTACTCACATACACCCCCCAAGTATGATCTCATATGTTTACCCGTAAAATAGTACGGTTTACTTTATATGTGGTTTATAGAAAAGTGAATTCATTTGATTTAAAAATAACAGGTGAACTAGACATAAATATAAGACTTAGCCTTAAAATTGAAATAAACGGCAGATATCTTGGTTCCATGCGCAGAGCTACTAGGAGCAATAAGAACAATGCAAATAAGCAAGAAAGTAAAATATTATTTGAGCTTTTGATTAAGTATAAAATATGCCTGTCAGAAAATTCGTCTCATTGCAATGATAATAGAGCTCACTATTTATAGTTGCATCTAGGGATCAAGGTCCTACGATCATGACAATTATGAGGACCATTGAAGAATGTGTAACGATAGGCAGTGAATGTCATATTCTTTGTAACGGGATGCGCACAGCGAGATCGTTATCTTCAAGTTTGGCTATCTTCTGTTTTCGGTTCTACGTATCGCTTTCTCATAAGATTATTAAATGTAATCATATTTTACCTCTTATATCATCACCATCCAATGCCATAGAATCTTCGCACCATATTTCGCCGGAACCCCCAGATAACCCCTCTACCACAAGAGATCT
>MU756561.1:48399-60493 GCA_026770625.1 Nicotiana glauca | reverse complement strand
AATCCCCCAAACTCATCCATGTACACTTACTATCTCTAACAAATCCATCTATGGGTTTAGCCCAAAATCTTTACCCAATCAGCTAACTGCAACGGGTATCATCACACTGCATTAGATGAAGTGACACCTTAGCATCAGATCATGTACCAACTTTGGAAAATATATTGGATTCCTCATTTTCCATAAAAAGACCCACCAATGGTGACATCCAGTTCATCGTAGACAACATGCACTCTAAACCGGCAGGTTGAAAAACTAGATTCCACTTGAAAAAAGATCAACAAAATCCAAATAGACTTCATATAAGGTACCACAGTTGAGAACAGGAAGATGTATCTGCTGAGATGGGATGTCATAACTAAACCCAAGCCCAATGGTGGATTGCATATCCAAAAAAACTGATCTGAAAAATAAGGCTTGCCACTCTGGCCTAGCCTAGAGGCTCTTTCATAATCCTGACTCCTTTTGGGCCAAAACGCTCATTGCCAAGCACTGTACCCAGAGAAGAAGTTGGAGGAAACCTGCTTCCAGAACCTTAAAATGCATTTTAGAGGGCTAGAAAATCTGCAACAAAGCCTCTAGGTGGGTTGCCAATAATGGTAACAGGGTGAGCTTCCTAATTAACTGGTGGATTACTAACATGAGTCTCCTTGACTCCATCGTCAATGGACCCAAGAATATTGGGGAAGATAACATCAAAGTTTTCTCTATATACAAAAATGTGAACTGGAACTTAAACTCTCTCTCTCCTTTCCCATTCCTGGCCAACTGGATTTCACCATCACCAATTTTATTCTCAGCCTGAATCGAGTGAAAGAAGACAAACTCATCTGGGGACCTACTATCAAAAGACTTTTCTCATCCAAATCAGCTTACTCCACACTTAACCACCAATGGAGCGCACACTCTGAGCGTAGTTCATCTTTCAACTGGATTTGGAAACTAGAAACACCTAATAAGATAAGATTCTTCACTTGGCTTCTAGCACACAAGAGACTGCTCACCAATAAGTCTTACACAACATTGGCCTCCAAGTCAATCCTAGTTGTCAAGTGTGCAATGGCACTGAGGAAACCATAGACCACATCTTTCTTTGTCCCAATACCAAATCTTTTTAGAACAGCATCTACAATAGTGCTATTGACCAATCTATATACTCCTGATTCTTGAAATACAACATGGAACAAGCTTAAGGATAAGCAGTTTAATGACTTCATAAATTGGCATTTTCTTTTAATCTTCTATTTCTGGAATATTTGACTTACAAGGAACAATAACACGTTCAACCAGAAAATTGAACAAGTCCAAACCAAAAATGTCATTGCACAGGCCATAGAATATCATCTACTAGACAAGAACAAACCTCACAAGGAATAGACCACCATCAGTGTTAAATGGGAACCTCCTAAGAGAGGCCGCTTCAAACTTAACATTGATGGCTACTCTCTTGGTAACCTAGGAACATGAGGTATATGGGGGTATTTAGGCTATATGAAGGACTTCCCAACCATAACAAATAATCTGGCAGAACTACTTGCACTGCTAGAAGGCCTAAAACTAGCAAGAAAGTACAATCTGACTCCCAGTGTGATCAACACTGACTCATAGGAGATCATTAGAATGTTAAAACATGGTCATATTCCTTACGACAACGTTGTTTGTGAATGCAGGTCCTTGATGACACAGTTGGGGAACGCAACAATCAGCCATAGCTTCAGAGAGTAGAACCGGTGGCAGATCTACTAGCTAAGGAAGGAGCAAATAAAAGGCTTTTGACAAACTAGGATTTTGGTCGTTCCTCTAATATTTGCTAATGCACTATGGGTAGACATCCTAGGAATTAGTTTCAATAGGAAAACTTTGGTCTGTAATATAATTACCCCTATTTCAAACAATGCCGACCACCTGGGCAGCCTCTCTAACTCACCACCCCTGTAATTATTATTTTGTTAATTAAGTATCTGATATATCAACAAATATCTTTTTTGAATGTGAACCATTCACATCGCAAGGGTTATTAAATTATTTAACGTTTTTCGTTCTATATGTTCAGAATCCTATAACAATAATGTATTTCTCATAAACTTACGTAACATGTGTGGAACAATACAGGGATAAGAAGAAGGATCTCCACATGGTATTTATTGATCTGGAGAAAGCATACGACAGGGTCCCTAGGGAGGTCTTATGAAAATGCTTAGAGGTTAAAGGGGTCCCGGTTGCCTACATTAGGGTGATTAAAGACATGTACGATGGAGCTAAGACTCGGGTTAGAACAGTAGGAGGCGACTCCGAGCATTTTTCGGTTGTTACGGGATTGCACCAAGGGTCTACGTTTAGCCCTTTCTTATTTGCCTTGGTGATGGATACACTAACTCATCATATTCAAGGGGATGTGCCATGGTGCATGCTATTTGCTGATGATATAGTTCTAATTGACGAGACACGAGGCGGCGTCAATGAGAGGCTAGAGGTTTGGAGACAGGCCCTTGAGTCTAGAGGTTTCAGGTTGAGCAGGACGAAGACGGAATACCTCGAGTACAAATTTGGGTTCGAGCCGACGGAAGCGGGAGTGGAAGTGAGGCTTGACTCTCAAGTCATTCCTAAGAGGAGTAGCTTCAAGTACCTGGGGTCAGTTATTCAGGGGATAAGAGAGATCGACGAGGATGTCACACACCGTATAGGGGTTGGTTGGATGAAGTGGAGGTTAGCGTCGGGAGTCCTGTGTGACAAGAAAGTGCCACCATTACTAAATGGTAAGTTTTATAGAGCAGTGGTTAGGCTTGCCATGTTGTATGGGACCGAGTGTTGGCCGGTTAAGAATGCACACACCCAGAAGATGAAAGTAGCAGAAATGAGGATGTTGAGGTGGATGAGCGGGCATACAAGGATGGATAAGATTAGGAATGAAGATATTCGAGCGAAGGTGGGCGTGGCTCCCATTGAGGACAAGATGCGGGAAGAAAGACTCAGATGGTTCGGGCACATTCAGAGGAGGAGCACTAATGCACCGGTGAGGAGGTGTGAACGACTGGCGGTGGTGGGCACGAGGAGAGATAGAGGGAGACCTAAGAAGTATTGGGGAGAGGTTATCAGGCAGGACATGACGCGACTTAGGATTACTGAGGACATGGCCCTTGACAGGGAATTGTGAAGGTCGAGCATTAAGGTTGTAGGTTAGGGGATATTATGAATATTTCTGCAAAGCACTAGAGTGAGACTAGCCAGTTAGGAGTTAGTCTTAGGATTTTAGTCTTAGGATGCTACTGGTCCGCTACTGATGCAAGGCTTTATCTGCTGGATATTATTATATCTTCCGTCTTTTTCGTATGCTTTGTATTTCTTTTAATGCTATTATTTTATGTTATGTTATGTTAGTTTATGTTATTTTGTTATGAGTCTACTAATAGTAATAACATATCATCTTTTATTGCTTTCTTGAGCCGTGGGTCTCTTGGAAACAGCCTCTTTGCCCCTCGGGGTAGGGGTAAGGCCTGCGTACATATTACCCTCCCCAGACCCTACTTGTAGGATTATACTGGACCGTTGTTGTTGTTGTTACGTAACATGTGTAGAGAGCATAAAGATTTTTACATTTTCAGTGTAACTTAATCTATAATCGTAAGCTAATGATTATTTTTATAAAATTGTCAATTAATAATCCTTACAGAAATTTATCGATAAAATCTTGTAAGTGATATAATTATTTAAATACTTTTACATGTCCCGTGCATAAAACTTTATACAAGTATCATACGATCACTTTTACAACCACAACAGACCCTTAAACCCACACGGGCTGTCTTATATTCCACCCAGAAGTTTACTTGTTGGTCTCGTTGTTTTCCTTTTCTCTTTGTATCTTCAACTTTAAATTTTATTTATACGTAAAATGATTCCATTATTATTAATTACAGCAGCGTGGTCAAATGCACTTTAGCACGACCCTTAAATTCAACAGAAGAGAAATATTAAACTAAAACCACGAACAAAAAAAAACCAATTTCGGTAAACAACGCTTCCCAAGCATTTTCTTGCAAATGACCAAAAGGGAAAACCAATTCCAAAAAAAATTACAAGTTGAAACGTCGCATAAACTACGCAATAAGCACTCACAAGTAATTTCTTTTGTCCTCTCCAGAAGGTGCCGAATTTTCGAAGGAAAATGTTTTCCTGAAAAATATTTTCATGAAATATAAATGGTGTTCTTAGTTATTTTTTTTGGTGTTTGGTTAGAAAACAGTAAATATTTTTTGATAAATAAGTATATAATTTAGACAAATACTATAACAAAATGGGTAAGAAGGGGAAAAGGGTGGTAGATCGGGGTAGGGGCCAGGATGGCGAGGATAGGGTGTGCGGGTGATACAAGTGTGGAGGGGATGGGGTGGAAGAGGTGGTGGTGGGGGTTGGGGGTGAGCGAGGTGTGGTGGTTAGGGTGGTGCGAGGTGGAGAGTGGGGCCGAAGGTTGAAAAAGAGTTTTGGAAAATATTGTTACTCCTTGTGGCAGGGAAGTCATTTTCCTCCAATTGAAAAAATAAAAGTTCATGAGGTCAACCAAAGATGAAAAAAATTAAAAATCATACCAAACACACCATACTAGTCACAAGATGCTAAAAATAAAAAATAAAAAACTAGTCAAAGGATCTCTTATTCAGCTGTTACAACAAAATCTCAATATTGTCAACAACGTATCCCATGTCGTTTCGCTTAAGCAATGAATCCAGGTATTTTATTATTTGAACAATTGAACCAACTCCAATGTCAATGGATTTCCATAGCTACAGAGAACCTAACAATCATTCAAGTCAAAGAAAAATGGTGGAGAAACACTGCATTTTCAGTGACCATACACTTTACTTTTTTCCTAACCAAAAAACGCCTGCCCCCACTATCTTTAGGATACTGAAAATAAGTAACATCCGAATTCAAACATATTCAATGATTCCAGTAGACTACTCATTCAAAGGGCAGAACTGAGCAACAACTCAGATTTAAAAATGGAAGAATTTAACAAGATGATGCTCTTTGACAGGACCAAGTTGAAGATCGTGCAGACAAATAACATCGCGAATGAAAATTTGCAATAGCCACCATCTTTTACAAACATTTTTCACCAATCAAGAGAAAACTACATATTTGGTTTATACCCATCCTTCGATATATTGCTTTCTAGTTCATAGTGGCAGGTGATCTGCACTGAAGCCAAGCTGTAAAGGACATGGACTAGTTCAGTAGTTACATCTCATAATATCAGCACCCATTCACAAACCGAAGGAAACATAAATATATATTCATTGAAACGGGTAAATGCATGGAGTAGTAAAAGTTGACGAAACGATTCTCCCGTGGGCACCCCCAAAAAAAACACAATAAAATAGAAAAGGAAGAAGATAGAAAGGAGCAAATGTGATGAAACCGCCTATGGAGTGAAGTAGCCAAAACCAATTAGACAATGAATAAATGGCCAGAAAAGAAAAAGAGGTAAATCCACCAAATGAAAGCAGGAGAAAGTATAGGTCAAAGAGTTCCGTCAAACAACTCAAAGATGCACCGTATCTGAGAGGAAGAGGAGCATGAGGTTCCCTCACCCAACTACCAAGTTAGTAACGACACAGAACCAAACAAATCAACTAGACAGGTTAGAAACTTAAGAAAGGGATCTCCACCGAATGACTAGATCAAAATTAACACAACAAGGACCTCCCTTTTATCCACTGGCACTATCATTACACTTTTCAGTTTACTCAAAATTGAACAATGTGACCTGGGTAGACATTCAGAGCTTTGCAGATGATATGATAGAAAATGTCATCAAATCGGCAAAAATTATGCTCTCTGAAATATTTCCTTGATCTAGGTGCAAAAATGCTAGGTAATTAAACCTATACATTCCATCCATACAGCATTCATCTCATTAGCCCAGAGGCAAGTAAGACTTGTTTCTTCTCAAGATTGTCATTATTTAACGGAGTTCAAAAATTTAGGACAGGCTAATACTATATTTCAGTTGTACCTCAGAACATTGAGGCAACACAAGCAAAAAGGAAAGATATTGATGCGAAGGAGACCAAGAAAATTCAAATCTACAGAACACTAGCTATTCAAGTTATGAGCCAACTTGTAACAGAAGACTGCAGCCAGGTTATATTAAATAAGAGTTGGGCTAAAGCTTGACTATCTCCATGTCAAGAGGCACCACACACGAATTTAGCATACACATTTTACAATTCTTAGGTTTCTTGCCAATCTAAATTCTACTAACTATTCAAGAAATAAGCCAACTTAGAAGACTGAAGCCATGTTGAAATGCAATAAGAATCGAGCTAAAGCTTCCATCTCTGTCTCAAGAGGCATCACACTAGAATTTAGCATACACGTGTGTTGAAAACTCATGAAACACTATCCTAGACTACAGCTCATGGCAGGGATTTGCTTTCAAGTTATAATAATACATCAACTATGCTGGATCCATCAGGATACATGAAAGGGACATTACCAAAGGCAAAAAGGCAGAGGATTACCGTTTATGGTTTCACGAACCGAGCGATCTTAGAAAGCACTGTTCTTAAACTTCGGATACCCGCTCCAGATTTTGAGCTTATCATCACCTGAAGGAAAGCCAAAACAAATTATTATTGTTTTCTAACCAAAAGTGCACCAAAACTCAAATTAAAGCTAATAAATTTGCCGCTTAGTACCACAGGTTGAACTACCGACTTGTATGTCTTGAGGCTCTGCAAGATAGTGCATGAACAAAATCAGTGCTTACATGATACAAGAAAAGGTTAGATAAAAGAGGACACAAGATTTTTCTAAGTTCACCTCTTCAATTTGCATGGCTCGTCGTGCCACATCTATTGGGAAAACCGTGTCTGTCTTGGTTAAAATAATCTGGTATTTTGTTTGAGCTCTGAACATTAAGACAGAAAATTGAAAACTCAAGTCATCAGCAAGCTAACAATCACGCAAAGAAGAAGTCCATCATATCTGCAAACACATTTTATCTTGGAGCCGAATAAGTCATATCAGACTACTGGCTTTCTTAGTTCATCATTTCTGAAGACATTCATAGACATGGGCTGATATAATGCACCATATAGGCTAGAATATACGCAACATTTATCGAGCTAACTTCAACATTGGACAGATAACCTTTTTATCATTTTCATAGGTAGGACAGACAGTTTATTTTAAAAAATCCTTGTACCTCTCCATTAAATCAATGAGCTCATGATCCCTTGGTTTCATGCCCCACTTTGTATCAATCAGAAGGCAGACTCTCTTTAGACCAAGACGTGTAGAAACATACTCTTTCACCTGCAAATTGGAGCATTCAAAGAGGGTGCATTTTCGAAACTAATACAAAGAAACCTGAACCTTTTGGCAGTACCAGCAAATCCAACAAGCAACACAAGTAAAGGTCAGAAAGGTCAAAGCGAATCGTGTACTCACAAGCTCTTCCCAAGCTTCTTTCACTTCTTCTTTTGCATAAGCAAAACCATATCCAGGAAAATCAACCAAGCACATTTTTGAACCAAGGTTGAAGAAATTAATAGTCTGCAAACGTGCATATTGTTATCTCTCATGTATAGTCTCTCAGGAAACAAACTTCAGTTTAGGAAGACAGTATCACCTGAGTGAGTCCAGGCTTATCTGATGTCCGTACAACACCCCATTGCCTGGTCAATGCATTTAGTAAAGATGACTTTCCCACGTTTGACCTTCCTATTTCAAGGTAACAAAATTATATAGGCGCACCCAAGTTTAAACTCACTTGACTTCTTTATGTTTAAGTTGTAATCAATTCACTCTAGCATGCCAAAGATTTGTATAGCCACCAGTCCAATGGAAAGAATGTGACATCAAAGGGGATAAGATGAGAATCTAACATCAGATAACTTGGACAGTAGAAATCAGTGTGCCTGGTCATTTTAATTACTGTTATGTTTCTTAAACCAACACATCAAGGTGCATCATTATGGTAGTTTTACTTCAAGGCTCCAAAATGTGTATTCTTTGACAGGTATCGCGTAGAACATGCATTATTATTTATAAAGACACAACTTGTAAAATGGTATGAGCATATAGTAACAGGCCCATAAATGCAGCTTTCAAGAGGAAGAAAAGTTGAGGTAAATGGGATGTCAATAACAATAATAAAATTCATATTACATTGAACTTTCCGGAATTAACTTCTCTACCACAGTGAATGGATAAATTACTAAAAAAATTATTTCTGAACTGATGGACTTCAATGTCAACCAATTATGCATAAAGACAAGAAGATAGTGTGTCATACAAAACACAAGCTCGTGTTAATGCCATCAAAAAGAAGGAAAAATGGAAAGTCAAGTATTCAAGCCAAGCATAAAGGAAAAGAAAATTCAAAACAGAAAGAGGACTGATCACTGAACCTGCAAAAGCAATCTCTGGAAGATCTGCAGGGGGAAATGACGAGGAAACCTTAGCTGCAGCAAAAAACTCCAACTTATTCCTGAATACCTACAGAAACAGTAGCTATGAAAATAAGTGGAGTAGAATGAAAAGAGAACATCAGCAGCATATGTGGCTTCATACTATGGTGAAACATTGAGCTAAAGACATGCCAAGGATTTGATATCATCTAAAATATACTATTAATAATTGTACCGGCTCTTCAATCCGCTCCCTTTCTGAGCTTGTTGAGAAAGGAATGTTATCTAAGGGAGCAGAGAGTTCAATGTTATAGCCTGCCCTCTTTAACTGAATATCGCGTCTACGACCCAACAACTGCAGTATAAATTCGAAGAATTTAGACTTTAGATAGAAATGATGAACACTGAGATGTCTGCACTAAAACTATTGGCAATCAAACATACAAATCCTGGAAAGAGTGATTACATTGTCTTCCACAAAAGAAAGGATAGATGGACTAGGGCGTATTGCACGAAACTGTGCATTCTTCGACAGTTCAACAGTTTTATCTTTTGCTGAATCTTCTTGCTTTTCCTTATTGTTATCTGAAAGCAACAAAATGAGTTCAGACAGAAAAAGCTTAATCTATTTTACTTGCAGATGAACATCATCTAGCATCACATGACATGAAACAGCTAGGATAAATAAACTAATAAACATGAGGCTTATTAGTGTCTCTATACTGGAGAAAGGAGTTAAAAACTAGTAGAGGAAGCTGTTTCTACTTTGAACCACTAGGCACTCCCGTTAAAAGGAAAAACATAGTTCAGTAAAGTTAATTTCTTTGGAACACAGTTGCTCTAGAACAATAAAATAATAAAGCCTCTACCACTTATAAAAAAACTAAGTAGTCAAGAATCATAGCTCATGTTCTTACAGACCTGCCGGTTTATTTGTTAAATAAAAGTACTCCATTTCAATTTATGTGTCTTAGTTTGACTAAGCACAAGTTTAAAAATGTAAAGTATAACATAC
The DNA here is from genome assembly GCA_026770625.1 of Nicotiana glauca. NCBI lineage: Eukaryota > Viridiplantae > Streptophyta > Magnoliopsida > Solanales > Solanaceae > Nicotiana > Nicotiana glauca. The sequence goes on along the minus strand of MU756561.1, from coordinate 51,061 downwards.
CAAAAACACCCTCTTGATCATGTGGTCTTAATCATGAGGGTTGTGGTAGGTTGACAACTAGTGTAAAGCTAGTCAATTCATGAAGAACTATATTGGAGTAAGACGGGCTTAAATGCAACGACATGGAGAGTGAGAATTCATAGAGTAGAAACCAACGTGCTTAGGAATGACGCATAAGTAGTAGCAGTTCTTGTTGTTTAAATGGTTCTACCACACTTTTAAACATGTTAATCACTGACGAAAGCGCAACAGATTCTAGGTTGTCATGGCTGGTTTAGAATAAAAATATAGCACAAGCACGGTATTATCTTTCAAGCGAGTGAAGAAAGATTTTACTTAAATCTAAATCTACAAATTTCAACTTCAAAAGGCTAAAAAATTTACACATTGTTATTTTTTTAAAATTTTGATCCACTTGAAATTCTTTAACTTCAGCTATTCCTGCAAAGGAGCCAAAACAATGACAATGACAGGAGGAAACAACTGAAGTTTTTTCCCTTCATAATGGAGGGCTTAGATGGCTGGATGTGTTGGCTGAAAGCTGAACAGAACATGATACCGATAGGGGGGATAGTAGATATAATACAGTGGAACTAGATGATTCAGATACTGACCTTTACTAGGGAGTCCATCATCAAGCCTCTTGTTCGAGGTATCATGCGGATCTATTCGAATGTCTTGCTTTTTCTTCTTTGGCCTTTGTTCATATACATCTGAATCCGCACCCAAGCTCTTCTTGTCTTGAACCTTCTTTCTCGAAAATCTACTAGGAGATTCAGCTTTTTGCTTGCTCCTATTCTGGTCCAATGCCTCTCTTTCTTTGGATTTTCTTTTACCATTTTCTTCTTCCCCGTAGCCATCTACCTTAACATATTTCACTTCCCTTATCTCCTTCACCTTCCTAAAATTCCTATCGTTCGCCAACTCACAATTGTTAGACCTTCTACCTTCACCATACAAAGTCTTCTTTTTAGATTCTCTTGAATCGAAGAACTTTTCTTTCCTCTCCAAATTCATTTTATGTGTGCTCTGTTCTGACAACTTACTATTGTTAGACCGTCTAGCTTCACCATTCTTCTTTCTAGATTCTCTTGGATCAGAAAACTTGTCTTGCGTCTCCATATCCAATTTTCGTGTTCTATATGACTTGAGTGACGACCTTCTACGAGAACTTCCAGCACTGTCCTCTAAAGTTCCTTGTTTGTCCATATCTCGATGAGCATAAACTCTCTTCCTTTTCCCACCAGAAATCCCCAATTTCCCCTTCACTGCACCCTCATAAACTTCTTCTGTCACCGTGCTTTTTACACGGATTCCTTTCTTATTCGATACATTACCACCAGAATGAGAAACCCCATAACTTTCAGTTTCCCTATTTTGTGCTCTTTTACTTCTTCGAACTCCTTTTTCATTTGAATCTAGGTTTATACCACTCTTTTTATCTTCTTTGGATATACCATTTGCAATTTTTAGTTTCTTCCTAAGCTTTATGTTTCCTGAACCAATTGGAGCAGGCATCTCAAAGAAATTTTCACTTCTAGGCACTTATTCAGACAGAAATAGTAAGCAGCAAATTTAGCCCAATCTGTAATTGAAATTAAAACAAATAATATGAATAAATCAACTACATGATAATGAAGCACAAGAGTATCATAGTAAGAACAAATTCAACTCTATAATTATGTAGCAGAAGAGTATTGAAATTAATATAGAGAAACTACACTAATAAAGCCAATTACTAAATAAAATGACACAGACACAAAACAGCCCCTGAACCCTATAACATTTGCACAATATATTGTGATAAAGCTACTAAAACTTGGAAAATAGCAAAATGAAGAGGAAATGGTACACAACCTTATTCTTGGTATATAAATGTTCCTCTTCTGTTTGTTTACAACTTGCAGCTATGTAGCCGTTGCTTAATTTGCCGCCTTTTATTTGGTTTATACAGCTGAGTTTCTTCGCCCTACTACTCTTCTTCCCAGTTTCTACTCAACACGGGCGTTCTTGTTCTCTCTCTTTCTCCTCTATTTTTCTGGCGGACTGGGCTTTAGTATAGAATTTGATCTTATTTGGGCTTTATTTTGTACATTCGTATGGGTTGATTATGGATGGGCCCTGGACTGAAAGGTGTTGTAAACATTGCACGTGATATACTATTTGGTCTCGTCATTTAAGTTATACCCATATTTGTAAAAGGGATTTTTACCTATCTATGCCATATATAAAATCTTATTACCAAAAATATTCATAATTTGTTATTTACCCGTGTAATCCACACTTTTTCTACAAAATATATACCAATCCAATAATAGGTAGATTTTGCCATAAAAAGCGCGTTAAAAATAAGGCACCAGATCTGCGTATTGAATTTTGAAATGGAAGGAGATCTTATTGCTGCGTAATTCTCTCCTTCCTCAACGGAAACAGATCTGTCTTCTCTCACTCTACTACAATTCTCAAAAAACGCAAGCTACTGAAGTTCCAGTAATCAAATTGGTTCTACGAATCTACAACGCAATACAAATTGTAGAATATAAAATTATTTTTCGTCGATATCAGTACTCAAATTATCGAAACCATATCTGTTCTTCGTCTTTTTCTCTATCAACTACACTAAATCATGTCAAAAATCCCAAAGTTGAAAAAATCTATTCTT
>MU756561.1:4894-43530 GCA_026770625.1 Nicotiana glauca | reverse complement strand
ATAAATGAAGCAATAATTATACCCTTAATTTGAATTATGGTATATAAATGGTAATTTGGTATGCTTAAATGTAATAAACACAAACCTTAAACATTGAGGGTAATAAGGTTTCATATATGGTATAGGTATGTAAAAATCCCTTTTTAAAATTATTTAATCTATACTTTAATTTTTACAATTTTAGACCAGTCGTTGCTTCCTCTTCTTTTTCCTGCGACCCGTGCGCTCCTTTCTTCCTCCTTTCTTTTCCTCCTCCTCCTCCTCCTCATCTTCTTCTTCTCCTCTTCTCTCTCAAACACATGAGACTTTGTATAAGTATTATTGATTGAATATGTAATACATAGTAATTTAACAATAGGGTATGAGTTTTGTGTTAAATACATTATATTATGATGAATATAAGAACACGAGTCCATGATCGGATATCGGGGTTATATGGCCTAGTTATCGTGGTGAAATTAACTTCTTAGATGCATCTTATTTAATTATCTCCAATTACATAGTGGAGAATTATTGGCTATCTTGGACTGGAGTACCCTTACACTGATGATTTTTATATTTATAAGCAAGAATTTTTTTCTTGGTCTTTTATTTAATTTGCTTGTGTTTTTCAGCTAATTCTAAGTCCGAAGTTCTTCAGCAGGTATGAAATTTGCACTACAAAATGAAGAACTTCAGACTAATTTGTCTGAAGTTTGCACTATGAACTAAAGTTTTTCCGATTGTCTTTGCAATCCAGGCCAAGTTTCAGGCGAAGATATTTGATGTTTTGCTTTGATAAGGTCACACTTCAGGCAAAAAACTTTGGAGTTCAAACTTCAAATATATTTTTTTTGCTACTCCAGGCTCGTATGTCTGAAGTAATTCAAAAAGTGGGTAGACTTGCAATTTTTTGTGCAAAGTGATTATAAGTTTAATAATGACCCCAAAACTGGGTACAGATGCAAATGCCCCGACGGAGTTGCCTGAGGAAAGGGACGATTTACGCAAATGTCCTCTTTTAGGCCACTGTTTAAGATTTTGCCCTCATTCTAAAAAGCAGTACAAATATAGCCTTTGAAAAATTAATCTCCTTCCGAATAACATTATATTAGGGTCTAATGTTTGCTCATATAATTTTTAATTTTCTCACAAAATATTAACATTTACAATGACTTATAAAATTTTAGATTGTGGTCTTACGTTTTCATATAAGATTTTTAGTTTGCTCAAAAGGAACTTTAGATCGTAATTTAAAAGGTTCATCAATTGTAAAAAAATTAAAATGATGTGCATTTATTAGATACTTGATATAAAAAAGAACAACCGGTACAAAAATTTAGTTTAGGGGTGTGATTAGGTAAGAGAGTTCTCTGTAAGTTGTCATTTTATTTTGTGAGAAAATAAAAATAAAATATTAACTAGACATTCAAAATAAAATAAAATAATAGATTGTAGAGCAGAAAGATAAAAGGATGTTACTCCATTTGATAGCCGCTTGGGGCTTAAAACCTTGGAGCTTGATTATAATGGCCTCGTAAAGCTGTCTAAAATGAAAGAATTATAGAGCTTCTAGCATAAGCAAGGTGTTGATGATTACAAATTATTTTTCATAAACGAAGAAAAGTTAGATTTTATAGTGAGAAGCCAAAGTTGCTGTTTTCGTGATCTCTACTACCGTTACAATCATTTAGAATCCGTTTGGATTAACCGAAAAAAGTAGCTTTTAAGCACAACTACTTAAAAGTAACTTTTAAGTGCTGAAACTTATTTTATAAATAAGCAGTTACCTGTTTGGATAAAAGTGTTGAACCTTAAAAAAAGCTGTTGAAGTGTTTGGTAAACAAGTGCTCGCAAGAACTTTTTTCTATTAAAAAGACAGACTAATCCTTAGAACTGTTAACATTATTTGACTCAAAAGATTTTAGAATTGCACTACAAAATGAAGAACTTCATACCAAGAAAAACACTGTTTGCCTCAAAAGATTTTAGATTCTTCTTTTAAGAAAATCCATCAAAGATGAAGGGGTAAATATTAGCCGAAGATAATAAACTCTAGGATGATAATGGTAAAGAGAGAGAGAGAGAGAAGAATAGAGAGATCACAATAGAGAGAGATAATAATTTTGTATATTCCAAAAACTCTCCCCCTTTTACAAGGCTCGAATCCCTCTTATATATTGAGAGACTTCCCTTAATCGTGGGCACGACGAATTAAGGACTATCTACCACACCAAATCTAATGCTAATACGATGGCATCACTCCTCCCACCTCTAGGTCGTACCCCTGTGCCGACTCGTAGGTTTTAGGTCGCCGGTCATACTCGCTATAGGTCGTGGTCGATCAAATTCGGACCTATACAGTTAGTCCATCCGCTCGTCGAGGTCGCAACGGGATGCATCCTTGATGAGCGGACTTGATGCCCCCCTTTATGAGGAATTTGACTCGTCGAGATATTATGACGTGATCAGTGAGAGGTGGTAGTCATGTATGGCGGGAAATCTAAGAGTACACGCCACCCTGGGTGACGTCAGCCTTCGTATGCGTCATTATTATGCGGATTTTCGAGGTAAAAGACTGACGGTTTGGCGCTTGGTTTCCTGCGCTGATTTGAAACTTGCCGCCTCGATTCTGGTGCCACCCGACCCTATAAATAGGTGAAGGGTTCGATTCCTTTGAAATTTTTTGGCTATTATTAATAATTTTCCGGTCTTCTTCTTCTTCTGCTTTCATATCTTCTTCATTTCTATTCGTGATCGGAAGTTCTGCTCTCTTTCACTCCATTTGCATTGCTTGCTTCCTTTAAACAAAATCATGCTGAGATCTCCTCGCATTAACGAAGGGGTTCCTGAGGCCGCTCCGTCGAATGCAACACATCTTTCTAACAGCAGAGAGGTAGAGGTAGAAGAGGGTGACAACCCTCTTACAGTAGAGGCATTACTACCAAGGCATCCCTTGTCTCGGAGTGATTTCCTCAAGGACCCGCCCCCTACTCCGAACCATGTGCTCTCTAAGATGGATCAGACTCACCTCGATGGCCTCCATATAAAATACGGTATTCCCGTCCAAGTAGAGATGACTTTGGCGGAGGGAGACTATGTTGACGTCCATAGGCCTTGGTACTATGCCTTTTATGAATACCCATTTATGATCGGTTACACCCTTCCTCTCTTTCCTCTAGCGGACGAGTTCTGCAGGTTTTATCATGTTTTCCCGGCTCAGCTTACGCTGTGCACACTCAAGGTGCTTCTGCTGTTGGCTAAGTACGCGGAATTGGTAGAGTGCGGCGTCTCCGTTTATCATCTCCTACATTTAATTTCACCTGGTTTCCTTAGGGCAACCATGGTGCACCTGAGACTTCGTGGTACGAAAGGGCTGGTGGTCAGGATGGATGATCGGGCAAACCGTAAATTTTGGCATAAGTACTTTTTCATCAAGACCGAGCATGTCGTCTCAAACCCTGTCGTATTCCCAGAGCGGTGGAATAAAGCTCGTAAGTATTGTAGTTCACTGAGTTTCCCCCATCTTCCGCAATTATTGTAACTTATGGTCATTTATATTGCAACTATGGCTCGTCCGCCCCAGCCCGTCATCGGCCTCAGGAACTAGGTCGTTGGCCTGCTTCCCCATGCAGAGTAGATGGCCCTAAGGTTTCCTCAGGTACATTTTCTGCCTTGTTGCCTTGCTGTTCGTATGACTCTGCTTAATTGTATGATTCTATATGACGACAGGTCGGGGAGATTCCAGGCAGAGGGCACCAGTCCCTGCTTTCAGGCGACCCGTTGCTACCATGGACACTCTCTATATCTTAAGTGAGTCGGTCCGAGAAGGTCGTCCTTTACTCCTTCAACAAGGGGAAACATCTAGGACTGCGGTCGTGATAGAAGTAGCCTCGTTGGCACCGCCCCCGCATCTTATCGATGAATCTTCTAATGGTGACGAGCCGTTAGAGAGAAAAAAGAGGAGGTTGGAGCTGGGAAAGGGTGTGGCCACTGAGGCTAATGGAAGTGGCACATCTCGGACGGCTCCAGTGCCCTTGTTTATGGCTGATACCATTATGTCGGGGGGGTCACCCCGAATGGAGAGAGTTGGACCGGGAGCCAGTTTAGTGCGTTCTGCTAAAGGGGGAGCGTTGTCCAATATCGGAGGAGCTCATGTGGAGGAGGACGGATCGGGCTCTAATGTCGCCTCAAAGGACGTGGATGAGTTTTTGGGTCGCCATACCCGTGTGGAAGTGAGGACGGATGGGTCCGACCGTTATGTGATAATTCCGGGAAGTTACAACTTGCTGCTGAATAGCGAGCAGGTTGCGTCGGCTCTTTCCCCCTTATGTGTCGCTCCTGAAAATGAGACGCTTGGGGCGATGAGTGACGCGGAGTTATCTCGTAAGGTTGTCGGTATGGCCTTGTAGGTAGGTTCCTCTTTCCTTTCTTTGTGTCATGTGGTTGGTGTGGTAAAGGCGTATTTTTTTAACTCTGCTTTTCTTTTGTTAGAACCTCGTCCTAGAGGTGGAGAGAGATTGCCGCGACCGAAGAAGGACGGGACTCTATTAGAAGATGTCGTTGAAGTACCATTAGTATCTGCTAAACACCGGGTGATGTCCGACATCTATTAACAGGATCCCGAGTTCCAGGTGTTCCGTGAGGGACTTAAGCAGCGGGAGGACCAATTGGAGCGTAGGATAGAGAAGCTGAAGGAGAGGGACGAGGAGCTTGTGAGGGCTATCGCCCGTAACAGCGAATCGGAGGCCCTTCTTAAGGCGAGGGAATATGAACTTGAGCTGAGTGAAGGGGTAACGACGGAGAATGTCGACCTGCAGCTGAAGGTGGCCGGCTTGAACGCCGAGCTGAGTGCTAAGACGGTGGAGATCGACGGACTTAGGGGCGAGTTAAATGCCAATGCCGACAAGTTGGCCGCTGCCATTTCCGAAACAGTCTCTTTGGAAGATGCCCTCAGCGTATCCAGGTCAAAACTCGCCGGGGAAAGGGAAGCCTCCGGTCGTCGAGTCGTGGAGTTTGAAAGGTGTATTGGGGAGTTAGAGGCGAAGTTGGTCGTATTGCAAGGGTAAATGGCTCCGCTGAGGGCAGAGGAAGCAAATCGTTATTCTCGGCCCTCCACATCTCTTCCTTCGGTCGGTCAAGGCTCTCCTCATCGTTTGTACGAGTTGTGAGCCTATGCGGAGGCTCGGCTCGATGTATATAGGGATTTTCATGCCGAGGGCCGGGCGACGAAGGCGGAGGTTCAGGCAGTGCATACCGAAGCACGTACAGCTCGCGAGTTGTGTGGGTATGACCCTGACACTCCCTATGGGAATGGTGTCACTTCTAATGATGTGAACCGAATTGACTCGTATTCGTGGTATGAAGATGCCTACCCTGTTGGAGGCGACGTGCAGTTTTAGTTTGTACATTCATTTTTTGCTTGTAAATTTTTGGACGTGGGTCGTACCGGGGCCTGTCCGTAAGGATGAATGTACATAATATTTTTGTTGTAATATAAACTTTACTTTTGTCAATGTCTGTTCGTTGTTTTTCCCTTTTTGTTTATCGCGTGACACTTAGTCTCTGTTGGGATGTTATTTCGATTACTGTTGAAACGATATCTCGTCGTGGTTCGAACGAGTTTAGAGCAATGTCGATGGCCTTGACCATTAGGATGCTGCTTTGATTGTCGTTGTAGTATCCCGTCGTGGTTCGAACGAGGTCGAACTAATGTCGATGACCCTGTCCATTGGGATGTTGCTTCGACTATCATCAAAGTAGTATCCCGTTGTGGTTCGAACAAGGTCGAACTAATGTCGATGGACTTGGCCATTGGGATGTTGCTTTGACTGTCATCGAAGTGGTATCCTGTCGTGGTTCGAACAAGGTCAAACTAATGTCGATGGACTTGGCCATTGGGATGTTGCTTCGACTGTCGTCGAAGTATCCCGTCGTGGTTCGAACGAGGTCGAACTAATGTCGATGGCCTTCGCCATTGGGATGTTGCTTCGACTTTCGTCGTAGTATCCCGTCGTGGTTCGAACAAGGTCAAACTAATGTCGATGGCCTTGGACATTGGATGTTGCTTTGACTGTCGTCGAAGTATCCCGTCGTGGTTCGAACGAGGTCGAACTAATGTCGATGGCCTTGGCCATTGGGATGTTGCTTCGACTATTGTCGTAGTATCCCGTCGTGGTTCGAATGAGGTCGAACTAATGTTGATGGCCTTGGCCATTGGGATGTTGCTTCGACTATCGTCGAAGTATCCCGTCGTGGTTCGTACGAGGTGGAACTAATGTCGATGGCCTTGGCCATTGGGATATTGCTTCGACTATTGTCGAAGTAGTATCCCGCCGTGGTTCGAACGAGGTCGAACTAATGTCGATGGCCTTGGCCATTAGGAGATTTGCATTTTGTACGATGGAGATTAGATTCCGTGCATACAATGGAGAGTGAATTTTGTTCATACAATGGAGATTGAATTCTATTCATACAATGGAGATTGAATTCAGTTCATACAATGGAGAATGAATTCTGTTCATACAATGGAGATTGAATTCCGTTCATACAATGGAGATTGGACTGTGTAGTCCCTTCATTACTTTGACCTAGAGAACGTATCGACGGGCCGGGGTGATGAATAATGTTCCGATCCACAGGGTATCCCATTCGCTGCCTCGTTAAAAAACTCCCCAAGAAAACCCGATTGGGACAAAACTCAGGTGGGGGAAAAAGAGTACGACTTAGGTGACACCTTTCAGAAGTGGAAGTACTTGAGATGGGCAATGTTCCTGTTGTTTTGGAGTAGTTTTCCCTCCATTGTTTCCAGTTGGAATGCTCCTTTGTTTGCTACTGCTACTATTTTATATGGTCCGTCCCAATTTGTTCCTAACTTTCCCACATTTGGGTCCTTTGATGCCAGTGTTTTGGCTTTGAGGACGTAGTCGCCAACTTTGAGTGATCTTACCTTGACTTTTTTGTTGTAATATCTCTCTACTTGCTGCTTCTGGGCTATCATTCTCACATGGTCTATGTCTCTCCGTTCTTCAACTTCATCTAGGTCTTGTAACCTACTTTCGTCATTATCCGCCCCGCTTATATAGGAGTATCTCAAGTTGGGTTCCCAGACCTCGACGGGTATGACTGCATCGGTCCCGTAGACAAGTGAGTAGGGCATTTCTCCCGTGGTGGACTTTGGCGTAGTTCGATATGGCCATAATACTTCAGGTAGTAGTTCGGGCCATAGCCCTTTAGCTTCCTCGAGCTTTTTTTTCAGTCTGTTCAGTATCACTTTGTTGGAGGAATCGGCTAGGCCGTTGGCAGCGGGATGATTTGGCGTGGAGAGTATCCGCTTGATGTGCCATTTTTCGAAGAATTCAGTCGTTCTCTTTTCGATGGACTGGGGTCCGTTTTCGCACCTGATTTCTTTGGGGATGTCGAAATGGCATATAATATTTTCCCATATAAAGGCGATGACCTCCTGTTCGCGTATCTGAGCATACACACCTGCTTCCACCCATTTAGAGAAATAGTCAGTTAAAACCAAAAGAAAACGTACCTTTCCTTATCCTGCTGGCAGAGGGTCGACAATGTCCATCCCCCACTTTATGAAAGGCCATGGTGAGGTGACAGAATGGAGGAATTCTCCTGCTTGATGTATTATAGGGGCGTACTTTTGGCATTGCTCGCATCTCCGGACATAGTCTGCGACTTCTTTTTTCATAGTATGCAGTAATAGACGGCGCAAATGAGGCATCGAACGACGGCACGATTCCCTGTATGGGCGTCGCAGTGACCCTCGTGTACTTCCTCCAGTACTTTCCTTGTTTGGTGCGGTCCAAGACATTTGGCTAGGTTGCCGCCAAATGTTCACTTGTAGAGGTCATGATTTACTAGGTTGTATCGAGCTACCTGCACCCGGAGTTTCTTAGCTTCTTTTTTGTCTTACGGGAGTGTTCCATCCTATAAATAGGACACAATGCGGTTACGCCAGTCCTAAGTTAGGTTCAGAGAAAGTACCTCGACGTGGTCTATGGCTGAGTGAAGGAGGGTGACCACGTTTTCCTTGTTAATATTTTTGGTGGCCGCAGCTAATTTAGCGAGGCCATCTACTTCAATGTTTTGTGTCTTAGGGATCTGATCGAGGCGGCATTCGTCGAACTCCGGCAGTAGTTTATGGATTTCCGACTGATACCTCTGTATTCTCTGCTCTTTGATTTGGAAAGTCCCGGTGACTTGATTTACAACGAGTTGGGAGTCGCAGTGGAGGATGAGTCATCGGGCGCCGTATTTGAGGGCTAACTTTGGACCTACAATCACAACCTCATACTCGGCCTCGTTGTTAGCCATCTCTGGGCATCCTATGGACTGCCGAATTACTTCGCTCGTGGGGACTTCGAGGACGAGTCCCAGTCCCGAGGCGTTCGAAGCACCGTCGATGTAGAGGGTCCAGAGGTCAGTACATGCAAAAGCGCGAAGCGCTTCTTGTTCCGCCTCGGGCAATATTTCTGCGCTGAAGTCGGCGACGAAATTGGCGAGCACTTGTGACTTAATGGCAGTTCACGGTTGGTAAGTTATGTCGTGCTCGCTTAGTTCTATTGCCCATTTGGCGAGTCTGCCTAAGAGCTCTGGTTTATGCAGGATACTTCTCAGGGGGAAGGTTGTTATTACTTTTACGAGGTGACAGTGACAATATGGTCTAAGCTTGCGTGAAGCTAAGACTAGTGCCAGAGCTAGTTTTTCAAGGTGAGGGCACCTTGTCTCGGCATCTATTAAGGTTTTGCTGATATTGTAAATAGGGGATTGCGTACCTTTATTGTTACAGACCAAGACTGCACTGACACCGACTTCGGATACTGCCAAATATACGAGCAAACACTCACCTGGGTCCACTTTGACGAGTAGTGGCGGTGAGGGTAGGTACGCTTTTAGCTTCCTCAGGGCGTTGATGCATTCCTCGTTCTATTGCAGCCTATGGTCTTTTCTTAGTACGTTGAAGAATTTGTGACATCTGTCCGAGGATCATGAAATGAACCTCGACAAGGCGGCTATTCGCCATGTTAGCTTATGTACCTATTTTTTTCTGGTCAGCACCTCAGGTATTGTGTTGATGTCTTTGATTTGATCCGGGTTGACTTCGATCCCTCGTTGTGATACGAGGAAACCTAAGAATTTTCCTGAGGCCACGCCGAAGGCGCACTTTTTCGGATTTAACTTCATCCCGTACCGCCTCAATATCTCAAAGGCTTCTTTCAAATGGATAATGTGATCCTCCTTCTTTGCCGACTTTAACAGCATATCATCGATATAGACCTCCATTGTCTTGACGAGCTGTTCCTTGAACATTTTGGTGACTAACCTCTGGTAAGTGGACCCTGCATTCTTGAGTCCGAACGACATCACTTTATAGCAGTAAGTTCCTTGGTGAGTGATGAAAGTCATTTTTTCCTGATCTTCTTCGGCCATTAGAATTTGGTTGTAACCGGAGTAGGCGTCGAAAAAACTCAGCAGTTCGTGCCCTGCTGTCGCATCAATCAGTTGGTCGATATGGGGTAGCGGGAAGGAGTATTTTGGGCATGCTTTGTTTAGATCGGTGAAGTCTACACACATTCATCATTTCCCGTTCTTCTTTTTTACCATTACCACATTGGCGACCCATTGGGGGTATTTTGATTCTCTTATGGAACCGTTAATGAGTAATTTATCCACCTCTTCGATGACCGCTTCATTCGGTAGAGTAGGTCGACATTCAACCTATGAGTGTCGATGTCCTTTGGGATTCCCGGCATATCTGAGTGGGAAAAGGCAAACAAATCGGCATTGTTAGTTAAAAATTCACGATACTTACCTGTCTCTAAGAGGTTGCGCCCGATGTAAGCCTTTTTGCGTTGTCATCCTCGTCTAACTGGATTGGGTTGAGGTCCTCTATAGTTGCCTTACATGCCTCTATGATGTCTGGGTCTCTGATGGCTTCTATTGGTGGGTCAAGTTTAGTTCCCGACATGGCTGATTGATATGCCTCCACACTTGTACCTTTAAGTTGTTTGGTGTGTGTGCAATATTGGGCGATCCAATAGCATTCCTAGGCAGTACGCGATTCGCCTCGAATGCTGAATATTCCCCACGGGGTAGGAAATTTGATCACTTGATAGAAGTTTGAGGGGATGGCTCGCATGGCATGTATCCATGGGCGTCCTATGAAGACGTTATAGCTGTTTCCTGGTTCATGACGCGGAATGTGGTTTCCAAGGTGACCCCCCAGCTAAGACTAGCAGCCCTATTTCCCCGGATGTCCGCTCTACTACATTGTTAAAACCCGTTAGTGTTATGAAACGTAGTATTATTTTATCCTCGAGCCTTATTTGCGTGAGAACTCTCGGGTGAATAATATACGCGCTGCTTTTGTCATCAACCATGATTATTTTTACATCTGTATCAGCGATGCGTAATGTTATAACCAAAGCATCATAATGAGGTAAAGACAAACCATCGGCATCTGACTTTTCGAAAATGATACTGTCTTCGAAGTCATCATACCATTCGTGGGCGACCGTCCGTTTGAGTTTGTGCGGGGTGGTGAACTTCACATGGTTAATTACCGAGTCGTCGCCACCACCAATGATCATATGTATGGTATGCGCCAGTGATGGCAGGTTTAGAGGTCCTTGAGATGGGTCACGTCCTCTGGCGAAGTTGGCCCTTCCTTTATCGCTGAGTAGTTCTTTTAGGTACCCCTGGTTCAGCATCTTGACCACTTCTTGCCGTAGGCCTATGCAATTTTCAGTCTTGTGTCCTCTTTCCTGATAGAATTCGTAGAGGAGGTTTGACCTTCTTGCGCTTGGGTCCGATTTCATTTTTGTGGCGATTGCACCTTCGTGCCCAACTTCTCCAGTGCGTACACTATCTCTGAAGGGGAAACACAAAAGTTATGAGCAGACAACAGTGGAGGCATACCTCTTTCGTTTCGAAGGGGTATAGTATGTCATAACACGACATCTGTATGCCTTGGAGGATGCGGGTTAGATGTTCTGACATAAGGCTGATGCCTTTCTCGATTGAAACGCAGGGGTTGATCCCTTCACCCATCATTACATCGATCTCTCCTTGCCTCAATCTGAACTGATGTTAGTCGCTGAGTCGGACCATTTATATTATCATCATCTGCCCTTACCTCGGCGCAGTAGGCGTTATGAATTTCTTCCCATGTGGTGGGAGGGTACTTAATAAGTCTGTTGAGAAATTTTTTGGTTGCTTTTGATCCGTTCCTATTTAACCCATTTTGGAAAGCCACTACCGCCATTCCTTCTAACACATTTGGCAGGCCCATCGTTACTCTATTGAATCGGGCCAGGAAGTGTCGAAGTCCCTCGCCCGCTGTTTACCTGATGGCAAATATGTCATTGACCCTAGCTTTAGATTTCTTCACCCCTGCATGAGCGGTGGCAAATTTATCCGCCATCTCCTCAATTGTTGATATCAATCGCACTGGTAGCTGTGAGTACCATATTAATGCTCCCCCTATCAAAGTCTCGCCAAACTTTTTTAGCAGCACAGATGGCACTTGTTCTTTTGACATGTCGTTTCCCTTTACCGCAGTGACATAATGGATTAGATGATCCTCTGGATCTATGGTCCCATTGTATATTCTTAAGTATGGCAGCATTTTGAAGATTTTCAGGATGTGGTGAGGAGCAGCTCCCTCGCTGTATGGCTATTCGACGAATCGCCCATATCGCATTTTGGTAGTAGCTTAGGGGCGCCAGGTATTTTGTCAACCCTTTCCTGGTGCTCTTTCATTTGATCACGGAGTTCTTTGTTCTTATTTTCCATTTCTTCCATTTTCTTTAGGATGGTCATGAGTGCATCGCCGCTTGCGTCGATGACAGTGTGGGTGTTGCTTTTTCTCGTAATGCCTGGCTCACTGACGGTAGCTGCAATTTCTGCCGTCGGTAAATCTTCGACATTTCCTTGAGGTGGTTTTTCGAGCATGTTGTTCAGAGCACTTGTCAACCACTCCTCCAGCAGCTTTTTGATTGCTGGTGGTGTTTCCCTCGTCGCGGACGCGGAAGCTCCCCTTTCGTGCAAGACTGTCAGATCCTCATCTGGAGAGGGTGAGATTTCCCCCCCTCCGGTGTATCTCTTGGTGTTGTATTCTCGGTGTCTTCTCTACCGACTTCGTTGAGGGAGTTTAAGAGGTTGTTTGAGACATCTGCTATCATCTTCAACCTTGCTTCTTTTTCCGCCATTGTTAGTTTTTATAGGATTTAAAGAACAGTAGTCGTTACTTTCAAGAACCTAGATGAGAATTATGATTTCTTCTATGGAAATCCCCACAGACGGCGTCAAATTATTTGACTCAAAAGATTTTAGATTCTTCTTTTAAGCAAATCAATAAAAGATGAAGGGGTAAATCTTAGACAAAGATAATAAACTCTAGGATGATAATGGTAAAGAGAGAGAGAAGAATAATAGAGAGATCACAATAGAGAGAGAGATAATAATTCTGTATATTCCAAAAACTCTCCCCTTTTACAAGGCTCGAATCCCTCTTATATATTGAGAGATTTCCCTTAATTGTGGGGGCGACGAATTAAGGACTATCTACCACGCCAAATCTAATGCTAATACGATGGCGTCACTCCTCCCACCTCTGGGTCGTACCCCTATTCCGACTTGTAGGTTTTAAGTCGCCGGTCATACTCGCTATAGGTTGTGATCGATCAAATTCGGACCTATACAAACACCCTCTAAGTCCATTTTTACAAATACATTATCTAATTAAATTTGTTAGCTCAAGTGATCAATTGACAACATGTTTATCTATAGATTTAGAGGAGGGTGGGGTTAAAATAATGTAGGTAGATTTTTAACTATATAATACGTGAAAGTTGATGGTACTACAAAGGCTTTTGCAATTTCACACTCCATACTTTTGTACGTGTTATTACATAACTCTTCACGTGTCATATCATTAGCATAGTACTAGTAGGGTACAATTTTAATTATATCCTCCATTCTTGGTAATTATTTTTTCCGTTAAAATATCATGGTATAGTCAGTTTTCACACTGGTCAATGAAAAATAGCCAGCGTTTACCAAGTTAATAAAAAATAGCTACTATTTTACTACAACAGGGACCGGTCCAGTATAATATACGGGAGTTCTAGTGTATTTGTGTACGAACTCCAGCATATTATGCTGGACCGGTATACTTTGCTAACTCCTGTAAAATTTGCGGGAGACTGGAGCACCAGTGCTCCAAACTCCAGTATATTATACTGGACAATTATACTTGCTGGAACTCCCGTAAAATTTGCGGGAGTTCCAGCATAATTATGCTTGAACTCCCGTAAAATTTGCGGGAGTTCCAGCATAGTTATCCTGGAACTCCCGTAAAATTTGCGGGCGTATTTTTTCGGATTTTGAACAGTGTTTTCGCTCAGATTTAAAGTGGCTAAATTTCGATGACTTTTGAAACCTGACTATTTTTCAACGACTAGTGGTAAATCTGGCTATTTCTGAATTTCTCCCATCTTTTCCATTTAGCAGCCCTTAATTTCGTTGCGCGAGTAGCAAATGTGCGGATCGGGTCGGATATGGTTCGGGTCGAAAATGGATAATGAAAAAATGGATAAATTATCCGACCCGACCCATATTTAATACGAATAAAAAACTGGTTAACTGGCGAATAATATGGATAACCATATATATTATCCATGACTTCTTGCATATGATCACTTTTGGAAGAATTCTTAGTCTCCCTAACACGAGGAACCTCTAATTTGAGGCTTTACAAAGGTAAAAATTAGACTCATTGGTTATCCATTTTTTAAATGGATAATATGGTTCTTATTCATATTTGATCTGTTTCTAAATGGATAATATGAGTGATTAACTGTCTTCCTTTAACCATTTTCCCACCCCTAGATTGGCCTCTTTCTTTGCTTTCTCAACTATCATCTTTTTCCTTTAGACTATGCTAATCGTAAGTTGGTGGGAGTGCAATTGTTTCTCTATCATCGGTACTTCCAGCTGGATTGCTTTTCTGGCGAGTTGTGTTCCATTTATTTCTCTTGCTTGGTGTATTTGTTATGGTTGCACATGTATGCATCTATAGTTGATTGTTTCTGAATAGTGTATGACGATTTTCTTCATTAATATTGACCTTAAACCTCATTCTACTTCTGAAGTTCTCTATGATTTGTGCTATGCTTTTTGCATATAGTTTGTGTAATTTTGGATCTTACATGGATACACATTTTTTTCTAATTTCTTTCCATGTTCTGTAGAATGTGTACATGCGTGTGACGAAGTTGCATGCATGGATTCTCTTTTGAAGCCTGATGAGATGCAGAACTCTCTGGATACCCTTTACTCCTACAAATGTTGAATCCTGAAAGTTACTGGCATGATAAAGAATCTAGACTTGGGGACTTTTTTTATTTTTATTGAAGTTTAACTTATTATTCCTTGTTTCCCTACTGGCAAGTAAAATGTTAATGCAGCTTTGGCTTGTGAGTTCAAACCTGGATTTTAGTTAGTAGGAAACTTAGCGCTCATGCAACCAATAAAACCACATCGAGAGATAATTAAATTGGAACTCGAAGTGCTTAAGGTTATCCTTTGTACTAATTGAGTTCCATTTGAAGACCAATACTTAGGGGAATAACTTATCCGAATAGATGTCCATTTGAACCATTACTGTCCCACTATTTAAGGGGAGAAATTAAAAAATAGCCAGATTTATACGTGATCATTCACAAAAATAGCCACGGTTTCAAAAGTAATTAAAATTTAGCCATTTTTTATGTAAAGATAAATCTGAACGAAAACACCGTTCGAAATTCGGAAAAATAATCATGTATAATATACTGGAGTTCTAATATATTATACCAGTCTAGCATATCCAATCTCCAGTATATTATATTGGAACTTTTCGCGTGTTGGAGTTCCAGCATAATATGCTGGAAGTTCATACACATGTGCCGGTGTATATTATGCTGGAACTTTTCGTGTTGCAATAAAATAGTAGCTATTTTTCAACAACTTTGCAAATGCTAACTATTTTTAAATGACCAGAAATTAGCTAGCTCGTGCTATTTTTACCTATTTAAGGGCCAAGCTAATGAGTAGCTCTATTTAGTAGCTTCCGAATAGATGCTTGCACCTGAACTTTCTTTGTTTGCAAGTGGTGGATATCTCCTCTTTTTTGGTGAAATTTACCGCTTATTGTGTGATTTCGTTTAGCAAAAATGTAGCTTACACTTTGTCTAGAATTTGTCTAATTTCTGGTGTAGGAAACTACCCTGAAGACATTGGTCTATGGCTGTTGTAGCATAGCTGCAGCTGAAATGGAATCTTTAAGTTCTTGTGTCACTTCATGCAGTATATTACAGATTTGCCAGGCTTGCATATGCTACAATTAGTGATTAGATCAACCTATATATTTTTTCTTAGGATTATTGGATGCGACGAGAATGAGTTATTTGACTTCTCCGTTAAATTTATGTAACTTCAAACAAATTTTCAATTTTTTTGCTCAATCGATTTCTTTCCATCAGACTGATCAAGGCTATACATGCTATGTGTATTGACTTCCGTTTGAAAGGTTTATCATTTTTGTCACGGCCCAAATTCCCACCAAAGGTCGTGATGACACCTAACCTCCAATACTAGGTAATCCAACATGCAATTGTAGAGATCAAAATTTTAAGGAATCAAGCCAAATTCTAAATTAAAGATATATAGGACTCTTGAAATCCTAGGAGTCTATTAGGGTTTCTTGGAGGTTACTTCACCCTAAATCCTAACTTACGCCTATATAAAGGGATACATATTCTCTTGAAAAGGGGTCTCAAAAAATCCCATAAACTCTTGGAATATTCACAAAGAGATAAAAATATGGCAGTATACTTCTTGACTATCAAATAGTTCAAGAAGCTGGAGATCAAATATATCCCCAGGAGGTTTGCATCATCCTACATTCGAGAAATACGCTGCTTCAACCCACGAATCACGAAGATAACCAGGAGAGAATAATCAAGTGAACAAACAGAATTGTACCCGCCATCTTATCAATAAAATTATGTTTCTTCATATTTATATTGTGATTGCAATTTATTTTTGTATCACAAATAATCTGTTGCAAACAACAATAAAAATTTAAAATAATAAAATAAGATATAACATGGCTAAAATAACATAAATATCGAAATAAAACTCCGACAATAGCTAATACACAGATACCATAATATCAAATTCTCAAAAACAGGTAATACAGAGTCATGAGCTCTAAAACTGAATACAAGAAGATGTCTCAATAGTACAATACTATCTGAATCTATATATAACAATATAAAGATAAGGGAAAGGGACTCCAAAGGTCTGTGATGATTATGCAGCACTATCTTGAATCCTCTCTATCAACAACAATGTTCATTCCTGAGAACCACTGTTGCCACTATAACAAAAAAAGGATTTATCAGCAATTCTTTAGCAGCAATAAACTAATTGCCGTTAATTTATTCACGAAAGGCAAATTAGCGACCAAAAAATATTAACCGATAATTAATATACTTTTAATGTCCATTCAAGAGAATAGACGGTAAAAATATTATTTTTACTTTTAATATTGCCTCCAATTTTTATTTACCGCTAAATCATCTCCCGCCTAAATCTCTCAATTTAGCCTAAAGACTACAAAAATGTCACGACCCAATTTCTCCCTCCGTAAACTGTCGTGACGGTACCTAGTCTCTACGACTAGGTAAGTCTAACACTTTGCAGAAATAAAACAAAAACATGAACATTAACTACTAACAATAATAAATACTCCCTCTGTTTTATATTGTTTAAGGTAGTTTGACTCGACACGGAGTTTAACAAAAAAGAAGAATTTTAAAAGTTGTGGTCTTAAAAGCTTAAGGGGTAAAAGGTTTGTGGGGCCATGCCATTTGTGTGGCTATAAAAGCTTCTTATTAAGGGAAAAAAGGTAAAATGAAGAGTTTAAAGTTGAATTATTTCCAAATTTAGAAATGTGTCATTTGTTTTGGAACAGACTAAAAAGGAAAGTACCTCATTTAATATGAAACGGAGGGAGTATCTAATAAGCAACTGAATGCTACTCGGCATATACAATTATCACTTCTGAAATGTATGAAACAATTCCCAAAACCCGAAAATCTGCAAGTCACAAGCTACTAAGAAGTCTTAACTGTTCTATACATCTTTTCTACAGAAGGAAGGAAAAATGAACATATGGGGATATAGGGGGACTCCGAGGATCTGCGGGTGCAGGCAAATGTACCTTGAAGTCTCCAATAGGTAGCAGCTGCTGCAACTAGTGATGAGGCTGGTAAGATGAACCTGGATTTGCACACGAAAAACATGTGCAGGAAAAGGCATGAGTACACCATAATAGTACCTAGTAAGTGCCAAGCCTAACCTTAGTCGAGTAGTGACGAGATCAGGTCAGGGCCTACTGGTGTATATTTAATAAAATATAACAGAATAAAATGTCGCAGTAATGAGTAAATATTGAAATTTAACAAGCAATCTAAGCATAGAAGAACAACAACTCAGAACACCGAGATAACAACAGGGGATCTCCGAGGATACCGTCCCGTAGTCCCAAATGTAAATGTGCAAGGGGAAATCTCCTAGAATACCGTTCCTTAGTCCCAAAGTAAATATGTAGTGTTAGGGGATCTCCCTGTTCTGTAGTCCCAAATTAAATATGCAGTACATGGGGATCTCCCGGAATACCATTTTGTAGTCCCAAAGTAAATATGCAGCTCAAACATTTGAATTACAACTATAACACGGAAATCCTACATTTTAGACTAAGTACAAGTCAATGAAGAAGCAGATAATTCATTAAGCATGTTGCACAGAGTTCAGATAAGCAATTAAGACACGTAGACATGCTGTCCTAAACTAAAAGGATAATTACATATGCTAGTATAGCTCGGTTAAAGGAAAACAGATATTTTACTTAATGAAAATGGAGTTTTTTAACAAATATCCCATATACGCACTCGTCACCTCACGTACAAGACGCACATATATCAAACAATACCAAATCCTAAGGGAAGTTCCCCCACACAAGGTTAGGCAAGCTATTTACCTCGAACCAAAGTCAATCAATCAGTCACAATGCTCTTTCCATGAATATCCGACTCCGAATGGCACAAATCTAGCCAAAATCAATTACATAACATAAATATAACTACAAGAAACTAATCTAACTAATGAAATCAAAGCTAAATCAAGAAATTGGAGAATCGCCCAAAAAGCCTCCCCGGGCCCACGTCTCGGAATTAGGTAAAAGTCACAAGATATGAACATTCATTCACTCACAAGTCTAACCATACCAAATATACTCAAATCCGATACCAAAACCTCGATCAAAATCCCAAAATTTAGCCTAAGAACTTTTCCCAAAATTTTCCCCAATTTTCTAACTCAAATCCCTAATAAAAAGGTGAAATCAACAATAGATTATTGGGAAAAAACCAAAAATGAATTAGGAATCATTACCCAATAACTCCCTCTAAAAATCCTTCAAAAAATCGCCAAGATCTAAGCTCTCAAGTCCAAAAATGAAAAATGAATTCAAATCCTCAATTTTTGCCCTTTTTCTGCCAATTAAACCGCACTTGCGGTTACTTAACTGCTTTTGCGACTAAATATCCGCACCTGTGGAATTTCATTAAACTCCCAGATCCATATCTGCGCACAGCCATTCGCACCTGCGGATGTGCATCTATTCTTCACCCGTCCGCTTCTGCGACCTGCCTCCGCTTCTGTGATTCCTTCTCCGTAGGAGTGAGTTCGCTTCTCTGATCCCTTCACCGCATCTATGACCACTGGCTACCCAAACCAGGACCACATCTGTGATTTAACTACCTCCTGCGATCTCCCCTCCGTAAGTGCGAAAACACCAGGAACCAGCAAAACTCAGCAATGGCCTAAGTCCAAATTTCAACCCGTTGAGCATCTGAAACACACCCGAGACCCCCGGGATCTCAACCAAATATACCAACCAATACTAGAACACCTTACAAACTTGTTCGAGCCCCTAAAATACATCAAACAACGGTAAAATCATGAATCACCCTCCAATTCAAACTTAAAGAACTTGAAACTTCCAATTTCCACATCTGATGCCAAAACCTATCAAACCACGTCCGATTGACCCCAAATTTAGCACACAAGTCATATTCAACACTACAGACCTACTCCAACTTCTAAAATCAGAATCCGACCGTGATATCAAAAATTCCACTACCGATCCAAATCTTCAAAAATTTGACTTTTACCATTTCAAGCATAAATGAGCTACGGACCTCCAAAACACAATTTAGACAAGCTCCTAAGCCTAAAATAACCCAACGGAGCTAACGAAATCAACAGAATTCCATTCCAGAGTTGTCTTCAAACAGTTCCTACTACATACCAAATTCTAAGACTTAAGCCTCCGTTTAGGGACTAAGGGTCCCAAAACACTCTAAAACCCAAAATAAAACCTCTCGACAAGTCACAATAGCAGAAATAGATAATGGGAAGGCAATTAATAGGGGATCAGGGCTCTAACTCTCAAAACGACAGGCCATGTCGTTACAAAGGACATGAATTACTTTAAGTGAAAAACCCTTAGACAATTTCTCCGCAAGCCATTCAAAAGCAAAATCACTGGCCAGTTTCTCAACCAAAAAAGTAACCCTCATATTATACAATCTCATCCATAAGCAATTTAAGAGCAAAATTTCTGACCACATTGAGAATTGGGGATTTTGATTACGTATTAGCGTCTTTTTTTCATTCGTTTTAGTCCAAAAACGCTTAATTGTGTTCCCCGTAAACTGATGAAATGTGCTTAATTGCAGGAATATTGGAAGATGAGCTCCCAAGATGAAATCCAACTCAAGAAGGAGTGATCTAAACTAAATGAAAAAAACATGCACAGAAGCTTAGAAGTGCGACCGCAAGTTATTATCTGCGGTCGCAGGATGTGAAGAAACGCCCATAAGAGAAGTGTGAAAAGTGCTGCCGCAGAAACTGCGTAAGAGAAAAGGTTTAGAGAACCTACATCTCAAGTTCAACAAGAGTGCGGACCGCACAGTTATTGTGCGATCGCAAAAGAACAGCTACGCGGTGCAGTCACATTTGTGCGGACCAAAGAAAAGCAAGGTGAGGCCACAGACACATTTGTGTGGGCTGCAGAAAGAGAGAAGTGTGGCCGCAATTCAGAATTATGAGGGGTGCAGGTTTTCCAATCCTATCAGGCTAAAGTAAAGTGCGGACCGCACATGTAATTGTGTGGCTATAGAACCTTCGAAAGGGCATTTTTATCCAAAAATTCTAGCCCTGTATAAATAGAAGAGTTTCACTTTTTAGGTTTAGTTTTGACATCAACTGCTACAATAGACGGTTTTCTTTAATCTCTTTAGTAGTGTTTGCTATTTTGAGCTTTTTGAATATAGATTTCATCATTTTAATTATCTGTTAGGTTTAATTATCATTTTTTCTTCTATTTCTTCTATCTTAAGCATGAGCAGCTAGATTTTCTCTAGGGTTGTGACCCAACCCTAGAGTGTAATCTTAATGGGTATTTGATTTATTGCTTGTTTATGGTTGGTGTTTATCATTTAGCCTTGTTCTTACTTTTAATTATAGAATTAATGGTTGCAAATATTAGTTCATGCCTATTTGACTTGTCTCTACTTAAGAATGAGAGACTTAATGTAAAAAACTTGGCTAACAAGAAATTAGGCAAATCGAGAGATTGATAGTCCCAATTAAAGGGTTGAACCTAGAGATAGTAAAACTCGACTTGAGCTTTGTATCAACCATTTTGTTCAATACCCATTTTGGACTTGAGAAAGTCAAATTAGGTAAAATCACTCTCTGACTGAGAGGTATTGAGTGGGTACTCAAGTGTTGATAGCTATAATGCACCCCGACCAATAAAACAAACTTTAAAGTTTACAACCCGTTAGGCAAACAACTAGGTGAAGGTCATAGCCCTAGGCCTTTTATATCATTTGAAAAAAAACAACCAAAACAATTTCCTAGTTTCAATTCTAAGTTTGTAATCTTAGTTTAAATTAGTCCTAGAAACAATCCAAGTTTGTAGAAGTGCAATTTGAGATAATTCAAGCTAATACACTATAATATATACCCCTTAAATCCCATTCATTGCTCCGTGTGGAAAATCGACCCCGACTCCTTGTTGGGTATTACTATTGCATCGACCGTTTCATAACCTTAAATAGAGGTGTGACTTGGACGAGATCAAGTTTTGGCGCCGTTGCCGAGGAGCTAAAAACGGATTTAGCTATATATTTGCTTTTGTGTGTGAATTGTTTTGTTTTCCTTTCATGTTACTGATTTTTATTAATCAATTATAGGTTCAACAATGGCTCTCAACAATGATCAACTCGAAAACATGCCTTTGGGGGAATTGGATGCTAAATATGACCAAGTTGAAGAGGTTCCTCTTGAACCTCAAGAAAATAGAAGAGGCCGGCCGCCTCAAGACAACGTCCCAGTTCTAAGCCACCTCCACCAAGAGTGGCTCAACATCGGGTGTTGCCGAATGAAGGGTATGCAAGTGCCATAGTTCCACCGTGCATTAGGGCGGGCAACTTTCAAATCACGAGTATAATGCTCACATTACTTTATCATATGGGATTCTTCACCGGGGCTCTGAGTCAAAATGCATTCACATACTTGAAGGGGTTTGTGGACACTTGTTAGAGGAGTAAACAGATAAAAGTCTCTGAAGATGCTTTAAGGTTGAGGCTATTTCCTTTCTCTCTACTGGGAAAGCCTTGGATTAGTTAGAGAGATTGCCAAACCTTTCCATCCATACATGGGATGAGTTGGTGGAGAAATTTATTTCCAAGTTCTTTTCTTCCGGGCATATGGCTACTCTTAAAGACGATATTCAGGTACCGAACATTGGTTAAAGAGTGCCCCAATAATGACATGACGGAGGCTATGATCCAACAAACTTTAGGGGATCAATACAACCAATCAGTGCGTGGTTAATCAATTTGCTGGTGGAAATTTCATGACAATGCCATATGCAGAAGCTTGTGAGATTTTAGATAAAATAGCAGATACTTTATCAGCATAGCAAAGTAGGGCAAATGTTCCTCAAGGTGACCCAAACGTGATTCACCTATATAAATAATTGCATGATCATGGGCAAGCCATTGCCGAGTTGACCACCACAATGATTCAATTAGCCAAGGCTCAACTTCAACAAGTGCAAAGTCCTAAGCAAGTCAATGCCATGGAGAGAGTTAGTATGATGGTGAATAAAAAAAGGCCCAAGGGTCCACAAGTGCAAAACAGTGTTAAGAATTATGTGCAAGAAAATAGTAGGTTTGATCAAGATGAATCTTACAATGAACAAGAGGAGGAAGCACATTATGTGAACAACTTTCAATAATGGCGACCTCAAGGTAATTGGAATTCTATCAACCAAGGTAGTTGGAGTGGTGGCAATAATTAGGGGAATTGGAATAATAACAACAATAAAGGAAATTTAAGTGGTAGAAATAACTAAGGCAATTGAAGTAGAAACAACCAAAGATATTGGGGAGGTGATAATCAAGGGGGATGGAACAATAATCAAGGCAATTGGGTGTCGGATTTTCAAAAGCCCCCGATGTATCAACAATCGAGCAACCCGCCTCTTTATCCTTTCCATGTCGAAGTTCTTCCAACAATGATATGGGACGAATTGAGAATATGTTCAAATAAATGATGGAGAAGAATGTCGACTCTGATGCTCAACTAGCCTTACACAACAAATCAATTTGCAACTTAGAAGTTCAAATGGGGCAAATCTCTCAAGCTCTAAAGACTCGTCCTAAGGGGGCACTACCAAGTGACACAGTGGTGAACCCAAAGGGCATGAATAACATGGGACATGCCATGGCCATTACTATAAGGAGTGGAAAAGGTGGGGATGCACCCACCTCAAGTCAAAGGAAACTTGTGGATGATGAGAAAGTGGTTCAATAAGATGAGTCCTCGAACAATGTGGTGCAAGCAAATGATGAAGTGCGGATTGATATTGATGACAATATAGAAGAGACTCAAGAGGAAGTGAACCCGTCTAGGGATCACATTATTGACATACTGAAACCGATAGTGCAAAAGGCTAAGGAACCAATGCCTAGGCCTCATCGTAAATATAGTGGAAGGCTTGCCAAGCAAATGGAGAGAATCAATTCAAAAAGTTCATTAACATGACGAAGAGTCTATCAATCAATGTGCCATTGGTTGAAGCCTTGGAACAAATGCCCGGTTATGCAAAGTTTATGAAGGATTTAGTGACAAAGAAGTGGTCGATGAATTTTGAACTATAAAAATGACTCATCGAGTGAGTGTAATTGTGCATCCAATGGATCTTAAGTTGGAGGATCCAGGCGCTTTCACACTTCCTTGTACAATTAGAAGTATCGAGTTTGCAAAAGCTCTTTGTGATCTTGGGGCAAGTATAAATTTGATGCCCTATTTGGTTTTCAAGACTTTGGGAATTGCGCAACCAAGACCCACATCTATGAGATTATAAATGGCCGATCGTACCGTGAAGAGACCATTAGGTGTGATTGAGCATGTATTGGTCCGTGTTGATAAATTCATTCTTCCAGCGGATTTTGTCATTCTTGATTCTGAGGTTGACTATGAGATACCGATTATTCTTGGGAGAACTTTCCTTGCTATGGGTAAGGCTCTAGTTGATGTTGAAACTGAAGAACTTACCTTCTGGGTTGGTGATGAAAACGTGGTTTTCCATGTGTGTAAGTCTATGAGGCAACCTAATAGTAATATGGTGTGCTCTTTCGTGGACTTGGTGACCGATGTGATTGTGGATGAAACAAGTGCTGTGACAAATGTTGATGATACATTGGAGGTCGTCTCGATCAACTTTGATAATGAAGAGATGGAGGGCTTCATAGAATGTGTGAACTCTTTGAAAGGAATGGGGTTGTACACTTATGCGCCCTGCAAATTGTCCTTGGATCTTGAAAATAGGACAACTCCTCCAACAAACACTTCAATTGAGGAGCCTCCCATCTTGGATTTGAAGTCATTTCCTCCACATCTTCTGTATGAATATCTTGGCCCTTCTTCTACTTTATCGGTTATTCTTTCCTCTTATTTGACTAACGTACAGGTAGACTCTACATGGTGGTGCTACAAAAGAGGAAGAAGGCTATTGAATAGATATTAGTGGATATTTGAGGGATAAGCCCCACTTTTTGCATGCATATGATTAACTTGGAGGAAGGTGCCAAACCATCTATTGAACATCAAAGGAGACTCAATGAATCCATGCAAGAGGTTGTCAAAAAGAAGATCATCAAGTGGTTGGATGCCGGGGTTGTCTACCCCATTTCCGAAAGTTCGTGGACTTCTCCAGTTCAATGTGTCCCAATGAAAGGGGGCATGATGGTGGTCCCCAATGATAAGAATGCATTGATTCCTATAAGAACGGTGACCGGGTGGAGAGTGTGTATAGACTATCATAAGCCCAACAAAGTCACAAGGAAGGACCATTTTCCACTTCCCTTCTTAGATCAAATTCTTATTGATTGGCCGGACGTGCTTCTATTGTTTCCTTGATAGGTATTCTGGCTACAACCAAATTCTTATTTCTCTGGAGGATCGAGAGAAAACTACCTTTACATTTCCTTATGGTACTTTCTCCTTAAGCAGATGCCATTTAGGTTGTGCAATGCATCGACGACTTTTCAAATATGTATGATGGCTATCTTCACAGACATGATCGAGGATTACCTTGATGTTTTCATGGATGACTTCTCGGTGGTCGGGAATTCTTTTGATGATTGTCTCGTAAACTAGGATAAAGTGTTGGCAAGTTGTGAAGAAACAAACTTGGTGCTCAATTGGGAGAAATGTCTTTTGATGGTCGAGGAAGGCATTGTCCTTGGCCACAATATCCCAAAGAATGGTATTGAAGTCGACAAGGCAAAGATTGAGGTGATTTCTAAACTTCCACCTCCAACTTCGGTGAAAGGCGTGCAGAGTTTCTTAGGCCACGCGAGATTTTACTGGCATTTCATCAAGGACTTCTCTAAAGTGGTGAACCCGTTGTGCAAGATTTTGGAGAAAGATGCTAAATTTCACTTCAATCATGATTGCATGAGAGATTATGAATTGCTAAAACTAAAGTTGACTACTACTCCCATTATCATTGCTCCAAATAGGAGTGTTACTTTTGAGCTCATGTGCGATGCAAGTGATGTAGCGGTAGGGGTTGTTTTAGGGAAACACATCAACATGATCTTTCATTCGGTCTATTATGCAAGTAAGGCCATGAATATTTCCCAAGTGAACTACACCGTTATGGAGAAATAGCTCCTTGCTATTGAGAAGTTTCGCCCGTACTTGATGGGTGCAAAAGTGATTGTCCATATGGATCATGCAGAACTTATTTATCTTATGAGCAAGAAAGATTCCAAATCTTGGATTATGAGATGGGTGTTTTTTTAACAAGAGTTTGATATAGATATCCGAGATAAAAAAGGAAGTGAAAACCAAGTGCGGACCACTTGTCTCATTTGGAGGAGGAGGGGAGGCCGCATGATGGCCTTAAAATTAATGACTCCTTCCCCGATGAGCAACGCTTGGCTATCTCAATGAAAGAGGTGCCATGTTCGCGAATCTAGAAAATTTTCTTGTAAGTGGTATCTCCCATGATGAGTTCTCTTTAAACCAAAGGAAAAAACTCAAACGGGATTGTCAAGACTATTATTGGGATAAATTGTACCTTTTTTGGATTTGTACGGATGAAGTGATTAGAAGATGTGTACCGGAGGAGGAACAATATGAAATTCTTGGGGCTTGTCATTCTTTGCCATATGGTGGCCACCATAGTGGAGCAAGAACGATGACCAAGGTGCAAAATTATGGTTTCTATTGGCCCACTCTTTACAAGAAAGCAAGTGATCTCGTCAAGCATTGTGATGAATTTCAAAGGGCCAGTGGAATCTCAAAGAAAAATGAAATGCCCCTCAACACCATTTTAGAGATTGACATTTTCGATGTGTGGGGTATTGACTTCATGGGACCTTTTGTGAGTTCTCGTGGAAACACCTACATCTTGGTCGCGGTTGATTATGTGTCCAAATGGGTTGAGGCTGTTGCTCTACCTAACAATGAAGCGATAAGTGTGGTGGTATTTTTGAAGAAGAATATTTTCACTAGGTTTGGTAGTCCGCGGGCTATCATAAGCGATGTGGGGTCGCATTTTTGCAACAAAGCTTTCGACACCTTACTCACCATGTATGGTCACTCATAAAGTCACGAATCCTTATCATCCATAAGCAGGCGGTCAAGTGCAAGTATCCAATCGGGATATAAAGAGTATTTTGTCTAAAACAGTTAGTGCTAATCGGACAAATTGGTCCAAGAAACTTGATGATGCTTTATGGGCTTATAGGATGGCGTACAAAACACCGATTGAAATTTCTCCATACCGGTTGGTGTTTGGAAAAGCTTGTCATCTTTCGGTGGAACTTGAGCACAAAGCCATGTGGGATATAAAAAAGTTGAATCTTGAGTGGGATGTCGCCACCAACTTAAGGGTGGCACATTTGAATGAGTTGGATGAGTTTTGGTACCATGCATATACAAGTTCGTCCTTATACAAAGAGAACATGAAATATCTTCATGACAAGTACATTTGGAATAAAGCGTTTAAAGAGGGTGATATTGTGTTGTTGTTCAATTCACGGTTACAGATGTTTCTCGAAAAGTTAAAGTCTAAATGGAGTGGCCCGTTTGAGGTTGCGTGGGTGATACCCTTTGGTGCATTGGACTTGAAGAATAAAAATGATGAGGTGTTTGGAGTCAATGGTCACCGAAACATTATTTGGGAAAAGTTGGTGATGGTCACGTCGTGGCGGTAATTCATTTCAAGTGATAGTAATCTGCGTCGTGCCGCAACCTTAAATCAATCGCTTCTTGAGAGGCAACCCATGTTTCTTTTTCTTTTTCTTTAGATAAGTCCTATTTTTTGCTAACTGGATTTGAAATTTCTTGTAGGAATGAATGTGCTTTACAGGAACTGAGCTCAAACAAATTGGTTAAGTATGGAAAAAATGCAGGCCGCACATGTATTGTGGGGACCATACAATTTTGGATGCTACAGTAGAAGGCAACTGTGGTCGCACAAATCTTGTGCGATCCGCACAAATTGGATGGGGAAAATGTAAACTCTCTGAAGTTTGGTCTATCAGAAAATTGGCCATTCTCCGGCCGCACACCAAATTATGTGGTCCGCAGCCAAATTCTACGGTCGCACCACAAATTGTGCGAACCACAGATCAGTGAGGCTACTGAGCCTCCGGGTAACAGAGTGCGGACCACTGAACAAATTCTGTGTCCGCACTCCTCCTTTGTTTCCCAAAGTTTGCCTGCTAGTATAAATAGTAGCCTCCGGCTACTGTACAAGGTTTTCCCTCTCTGAGCACTCTAAATTCTAACACTTTGAAATCATCTGTTCGATCATCTGCCACACTACATCCATATATGTGATCATTTAGTTGAACTCCTTCATATCTGGTATGCTTAATTTCTCATAATTTTTTCTTTTAGGTGGTTTTTGGCCATTTGTCTTATAGATTTAAATTTCAACACCATGTGGGGGTTAATCTGTAATGGTTCAACTACTAGCTGCTTTATGGGGACTGGGTGAATTCATTTGCATTCTTAATTGTTAATACCATGTTGAATCTTTGCAAAAACTTGAAAACCCTAAAAGTCTGCTCATTTTGATTTTGAAATCTGTGGTAGCACAAGAAAATGTGCGGTCTGTAGAAGTTGCAATCTGGGGTCTTTTGTCAAGTCAATTCTGCGGCAGCACTTGAAATTGTCCGGACCGTAGAAATTCCATCGCACTCGCAGAAACGTGTGGGGGCCACAGATCAAGCCAATCTCTGTCATCAGAGAGTTAGCACTTCTTGAAACTCTAATATGCGGCCGTACTCAGAAAATGTGCGGACCACACTTCAATTCTGTGGTAGCACTCAAAATTGTGTGGACCGTAGTTTCATCTATACGGTCGCACTTTCAAATTGTGTGGTCTGCACAACCCAATCTGCAGCCACACTTATAGTTGTGCAGACCATACTTCCCTACCCTACAACATGTTTTGTTCTGTGAATGTCTGTTTATGTGCACTTGAACTAGAACTGACTCTTGCTGCTATTTGATACAGAAAATGGTTAGATCATGAGGTCATGGTGATACATAAAAGGGGAGGGGTGAACCTTCCAGAGGACGAGGCAAGAGTGCCTTACCCCCCGCCCTTCAAAGAGATATATCAAAAAAGGCGATAGCTGGCCGAGGTAGAGCTACAGAGCCAGCCAAATCAAGATCTTATGTCCCATCTAGGGAAGCATCATAGGGTGACTCAGTGCAAGAGCAGTCCGTTGTTCAATCATAGCCACATCAGCTTTAGGGAAGATATCAAGTCCGAGATGAGCCTTCCACCTCTGAGAGCACTTTCGAGGGTTGGAAGGTGACAGTCGTGATTTGGAGACCTTATCTACACATGCCCCCGACGCACCAGCTACTACAATAGATGTTGATGATATTTCGGATGATGGCTGAGGGGGTGATACCAGAGTTGCCGACCTTGAAAGGTCGAAGAAGAAATAGATTTAGGAAGTTAGGTTTTTTAGTCCGACTGCTTTCACAAGTTTCCGAGAGTGGTGGATGGTGAGATCGCTCACTCTTGAGCATCAGTTCATGTTAAAAGACATTGATAAATGCAACTTGGATGTGTTGAGACAGTTCCGGGAGCGGAAGGGGTGGATGTGGTTCACCCAAAGTATGTTAGATGCCAAGGAGTACCTGGTCCTGGAATTTTACCCTAATGTGGCGCATATAAAGAAAGGGACCAAGGTAACAAAAGTGAGAAATCTAAAGGTGAGGTTAGATTAGAACACCCTGAACACGTATTTAGGGTTTGAGGATGTAGAGCATGTGGGAGATACAACTCAACCATGGTTAGCTGAGATTCTTACAACTCAGGGGACGCCTCCAACATGGATCACAGCAGGGGTTCCTATTCAGCGGAATACCCTAAATTTTGAGGCAAAGGGATGTCAGACATTTGTGTGTAGCAATTTAGAGATGTGCCAAAATGAAACCAATCTTCCAATTTTGCAGGCAGTGCTAGTCGCCTCTATCATGGCCGGGTACCGAATAAATGTCAGTGTCGTGATATCGAACAACATGTTTGTGGTTTCTAGGCAAGGTGACACCTCCTAATCGTATCCCAATGCTATCACTGAGTACCTTATGGATGGGAGGGTTGAGCCTAGGGATTTTGACACAAAGGTTTGGGCAAAAAAGCCTTTCTCTTGGTATTCTCTGATGGACCCGAAGAACCCAAAGAAAAAGGGTCAGCCAACTACTATCATAGGCCAGTCTGATGAGCCTTCGATGGTAGCTGCAGAGTCAGCAGATATGCCTACCACTTCAAAAGTGCCTTCTGTCAGTGCAACTACCATGCCTTCACCTTCAACATCAATGCATTCCACCTCGGCTTTGAAGCTGGTACCTGTGCCCACTCATTCGTTATCTGCGTTGCGAGTCTCCCAGACACTGGTGGGCCCTAACAACTGGATGCAGACAACCACTACAAAGCTGTCTAACATATGCAGTACTGTTACAACACAGTCATCCACTCTAGCACCCCAGATTCCTCCGACAGTGAATGATACATTGAAGAAGATCTTGGAGAACCAATCCACCATCATGAAAACCTTGGTAGAAGATGGATCAATGATTGAGGAGCTTAGGAAGTAGGTAAAGAAGATGAAGAAATCCCAAGCATCCAAGAAATTAGTTGACATGCTGAGGAGAGAGGTGACCAGGATAGCAACAACTGGTAATCTTCCATTTGATATGCTGATGGAAACGGATCCACTAGCACCAGTAGATCTAGCAGCACCATCAGCTCTAGTGGCACCAGCTGGCCAATGTGAGGAGCCAGACCTGGCTGCCGACACTGCTGAGGTGGTGCGCCATATGTTCATCAACCCAGTTACTCCTAGAGCCGGGGATGATGAGATCCAGTTAGGGTGACTGAGGGCGGTGACGCTGCTTTGGACATGGAGATGTCCAAGGTAGATAGGGAGTCCTATTCACTCTTACCCTTATTTATTCTTATTTTGTTAAGCATTGGGGACAATGCTTATTTTTATTCAGAGGGATGGAGTTTATCTGCTATTTGAATGATTTTTAGACATTTTGTTTGCTATAACTGACATTATTTTCTTCTTTCTCTTTATCATGTATATATATTCTCTCATATATCTCTTGATGTATATATTATCTCTTTCCCTCTCTCATTATGTATATTCATTATGCTTTCAGTAGTTTACTTTGTAGCTTTTTTATTTTGTTTGCAAATTAGTCAATATTTAATTTAGTAGCTTCTTGTTTAATCTAATAGCTTATTTTTAATTTAGTAGCTTCTTTTTATATTTTAGTGGATAATAGGCCTTTGGTTTTCTTAATGCCATGGCTATTTCCAAGGGTAGTTTTTTTGTAAACCATGTGACTCTTCCCAACGATGGATGGCGTGACAACCTTTTTAAGGGATTGAGTCTGTTTTTGGTGTTTAGGTAAGAATAGTACTGACAATGAATAAAAAGACCTAATTGAGTCAGGCTCGAAGAGTCAAACATGCTTCACTTGGTACCAACACACTTAACTATGTGCTTATGATTAAAAACAAGCTTGTTGGAAAGAAATAGCTCTAGTTAGTGACCTTCTGACTCTTGTGTGGACTTAAGAAATCATCGAGTGGTTTAGCCGAACCATAGTGATTTTCAATCTTGAATATGATCGTGCCCTCTTTAGTAATCCAGTTGTGTGAGAGGTAATATGTTTTTGTTACAAGTCCAAGTGCCCGTGCGAATGGTCTAGAACTTTCCCTGAATGTGTTTTGAGGCGAAATTTTAAGTTTTGCTTGGCCTGAGAAGTGATTGTAGGCTCTCCTTGACCCACTTGAAAATTTTTCATGGCTCACCAATGTTATTATCCCTATTTAACTCATTTGAACCTAAAAACCTTTCTCATTTGATAACCATGTTACAAGTCTTTACACGTTTTGTTATGACCATCTTTTGGCAACCGAGCTTTCCTTAACACTCTTGAGAAATAATTGGCTAAAAATATAACTTTGGGAGAGAGACGAGGAGTTTGAAAAGGTTATCAAGGCAGAAAAAGAGAAAAGAAATGAAGAGAAGGAAAGGCAAGAAAAACAAAGAAAGAACAAAAAGAAAATGCAAAAAGAAAGTCAATAAGTTGAAGTGTTGAAGGGATTCAAAGAAAAGTAATGATGCAAAGTATGGAGAAAGCAAAGAAGGACAAAATGAATATCAGTACCAAGAAAGAGTTATGCTAAGTCTCTCTAGTTCCCCTAAGGAAAAGAAAATTCCTCAAAAAGTTGGCAAAGCATGAGCCGATAATAGAAAATGGGGTGTTTAAAGGAAAGATGATCCCGTTCTATCATAGCATTTCCAACCTTAGTCCAAAAGCCTTCATTGCATTCCGAAAAAGCCCTACGTGATTTCAAGCCGAGTGAGCTTACATTAGTGGTGATTTACATGAGGGGCAAGCCTATGTACTTAGAGCCGTACTTGCGACATTCTTTTGAGAGAAATGAGCAAACCTTTCATAAATCTTTGAATTGAGTGTCATATTCTTGAGCGATATGGCCGAGGGTCTTTCGGAAACAATCTCTCTACTCCTTCAGGGTAGGGATAAGGTCTGCGTACACACTACCCTCTTCAGACCCCATTAGTGGATTTTGCTGGGTTATTGTTGTTGTTGTTGTTGTATTCTTGAATGAGATATGCAAACGGAGAGTAGAGGAGGAGGAGTTTGGGATCCATGGTGACCTACATGAAAGAGAGATTTTCCTTAATGAATAAAGTCAACTCTTGATGCTTAAGCGTCACATTAGAACTATTTGTGCTTAAAAGTTCAACTCGTTGCCTTGTTGATAATTCATAAATGTTGTGGGTAATTGTTGGTCCCAATTGATGTGTGATTGATGCATCTTTGATTAGTTAGAATAGCTCTTAACTTGTGGAGGTGGGAATTTACCTTATTTGCTCGAGAACAAGCAAAAGATTTAGTTTGGGGGAGTTGATAAGTGGGATTTTGATTACTTATTAGCGCCTTTTTGTTTTTGTTTTAGTCCAAAAGTCCTTAATTGTGTTCCCGTGAACTGATAAATGTGCTTAATTCCAGAAATATTAGAGATGAGCTCCCAAGATAAAATCCAACTCAAGAAGGAGTGATCTGAACTAAAGGACAAAAACATGCACATAAGCTCAGAAGTGCGGACCGTAGATTATCATCTGCGGTCTCAGGATGTGAAGAAACGCCATCAGTGAAGTGTGAAAACTGCAGTCCGCATATGAAAAGTGCGGCTGCAGAAACTGCATAAGAGAAAAAGTTTAGAGAACCTGCATCTCAAGTTCAACAAGAGTGCGGACCGCACAGTTATTGTGTGGCCGTAGAAGAACAACTACGCAGCTGCAACTACATTTGTGCGGACCGTAGAAGAGCAAGGTACGGCCCCAGACACATTTTTGCGGACCGTAGAAAGAGAGAAGTGCGGATGTAGTTCAAAATTATGCGACCACAGGTTTTCCAATCTTGACAGGCTAAAGCAAACTGCGGACCACACATGGAATTGTGCAGCCGCAGAATCGCCGAAAGGGCATTTTTGTTCGAAAATTCCATCCTTGCATAAATAGAAGAGTTTTACTTTTTAGGTTAAGTTTTGACATCAGCTGCTATAGTAGACGGTTTTCTTTACTCTCTTTAGTAGTTTTTGCTATTTTGAGTTTTTTGAATATAGATTTCATCATTTTAATTATCAATATGGTTTTAATTATCATTTCTTTTTCTATTTCTTCTATATTAAGCATGAGTAGCTAGATTTTTACTAGGGTTGTGACCCAACCCTAGAGTGTAATCTTAATGGGTATTTGATTTATTGTTTGTTTATGCTTGGGTGTTTATTATTTAGCCTTGTTCTTGCTTTTAATTGTAGAATTAATGGTTGCCAACATTAGTTCATGCCTATTTGACTTGGTCTCTACTTGAGAAAGATAGACTTAGTCTAGGAAAACTTGGTTAACAAGATTGGGTAAATCAAGAGATTGATAGTCTCAATTAAAGGGTTGAACCTAGAGATAGTAAAACTAGACTTGGGCTTTGTATCAATCATTTTATTCAATACCCATTTGGACTTGAGAAAGCCAAATTGGGCAAAATCAATCTCTAATCGAGAGGTATTGAGTGGGTACTCAAGTGTTCATATCTATAATACACCCCGACTAATAAAATAATCTTTAAAGTTTACAACCCGTTAGGCAAATACCTAGGTGAAGGTCATAGCCCTAGGCCTTTTATATCATTTAAAAATTAACAACAAAAATAATTTTCTAGTTTCAATTCTTAGTTTGTAATCATAGTTTAAATTAGACCTAGAAACAATCCAAGTTTGTTGAAGTACAATTTGAGATAATTCAAGCTCATACACTATAATATATACCCCTAAATCCCATTCATAGCTCTCTATGAAAAATCGACCCCGACTTCATGTTGGGTATTACTATTGCATCGACCGTTTGATAACCTTAAATAGATGTGTGACTTGGATGAGATCACACATTCTCAACCAAAAAAGTAAGTTTCTTTCTCTATCTTTGATGTTTTATTATATGGGTCTTTCTCTATTTTTGATTTTATTGTATGGGTGTTGGGTTAAAAAATTTTATTTGGTTTGGTCTAGGAATTACCTAAAGACTGCAAAAAATTTAGTAATAAACTTAATTAAAAAATACTCATAGTATACAAATAGTATCCACAACCAAAACTGCAGGTCGTCAACAAGTTTCTCTCTCTAATCTTTAGTGTTGGATTGTGTGGATGTTGGGTTGATGAATATTGCTTACTGGTTGGATCTATGGCTTCGATTTGTCAAAGTCCAATTCATCAAATGAGTAAAATCTTTATATCTTTTCTAATTTAGTATTGACGAATCTATGGAATTGATATTGAATTAAACAAATTATTAACTTTTATAGGATTTTTTTCATATGGAATTTGTTTATCCTAAAATCGGTTAACAATTGAATTTATACGCGATTTTAAGGACACATGATATAAATTGGTACAAATTGAGAAGAATAAATTAGTATTGAAATAGACAATTAAAGAATAAATATAAACCACACAAATTATACAGCCTTGACCCTCGAGTTCGGTCACCCTTGAACCAAATATGTATCAACTGGCGTAAGTACAGAATAACAAGACAATGATAAATAGAGAATGACAGTATATTGCTTTGTATTGCGTGAATATGATAATCTTTACAAATGACCAGACTTCCCTTTATATAGTAGGGTAGTCTTACTCCAAGTACAATTCTACATGATGTAATAAATTTCATAATTGGCTAATTAATCGGCCTCTTCTTGATACGTACTGGGATTCTCATCGTAATCCTCGCCCGATTGAGATATTTTGTCTTTCCGTTATTCAACTCGGTAAGCTTCCCTCGATCACCATCTTATTCATTTTTGATCTTGGTCGATCTCTGGTCTCAGCGCCTCGAGCTCGGCAACCTAACTCTGCACCATAGTTTGATATAATACGAGGCCGATTCTTGGCTTATCGCGCTGCAGTCTCAATATCATACGGAAAGGCCAATCCCGAATTTGACCATATACCGAATTATTCTTATAGTTATTTAACTTTATTTTTTCTATATTCTAGATCAATAGTTCTTCATAGAAAAATTTTATTTTTTAACTTTTTTATAATATATATTTTAGAATATTATTTATTTTTTAAAGCTTGGTTGTTTAAGGAGGAAGATATTGAATATGATCAAGCTAGTTGATTTTTTTAGAAAATCTAAAATTGAAAAAAAAAGCATGTGTATTGTGATAAAAAAAGGTCTTTCCGGTTAGTTCTAACATGCCTTTCTTTTAGTACTGTTTTTTTGTACTAGTAAAATATTCTAGTTGTTGAGATTTTATAAAATTGCATTTGATCAACGTATTATAAGTTTGTAGGAAGAAAATTGATTGAAAAATTCATTAAAGTTAATAATTTTTTACATTAGTACTAATTAACCATTTTTTGTATTCATTTTTCTTCGGTTCAAATAATAAAGTTGATGTAATTTCGTTATTGAGAAGTGCTCGAGGTAATTTTTGATTGATATGTCTTAATTTTTGTGCTAAGGATTTATGCATTAAGAAGATAATTTAGTTCGTATTTAAAGGCAATTTCTTAATGCAATTCCAATTTTGAGAAGATGATTTAGTTAGTATGTGATAAGTTAAGTATTTGTCCTTGAGAGTACTAAGAAAATTGCTTTAAGCTCGGGGTAGATTAAACTTATGAAAAGCTAGCAATATAAATATATAAAGTTTTTTGGGTTATCTACGTTGTTTACTTCTTCATTTAAATTGACCAAGCAAATATTTTGCTCATGTAGTATTTTCTTAGGATTATTATTTCTTATAACTTAATAAGTGTAGTAACCCGGCCGGTCGGTTCGAGAGTTGTAGCCCTGTTCCCCTATTTTCTGCTCCTTTTTTGGTTCTACAACTGTATTATGACTTACCGAGTTGGTTGGTTGGTTGGTTGGGGTCCGGATAGACTTCAGCGTGAATTGAGACACTTAGTCTCCTAATTGAAAGCTTAAGTTGGAAAAGTTGACCGGATGTTGACTTATGTGTAAACGACCTTGGATTTGAGTTTTGATGGTTTAGTTAGCTCTGTTTGGTGATTTTGAACTTAGGAGCGCATCCAGATTGTATTTTGGAGGTCCTTAGTAGAATTAGGCTTGAATTGACAAATGCTGAAATTTTGGAAAGTTTGACCGGGAGTGAACTTTTTGATATCGGGGTCAGATTGGATTTTCGGAAGTTAGAGTAGGTTCGTGGTGTCATTTTCCTAGCAACCGAGTCGATGTCAAAGAACCCAAGCGAGGTCCTTCTCTGTGCATTCATGTGCACCTAGGCGAGTTGCAGGACTAATTCAATTTCCAAAGAGAGATGCTTTCTATCAGTCAAAAGCAGATATTGTCCCCATGCTCCGGGTCTAATCGAAGTCAACTGACTCACACAGAATACGGGGTTCGTTTTTACCGAGCTAGTCACTTGAGTCTATAGGCCAACTTTAAAGTGGAGTTGTTGTGCGAAGAGTGCGTTATGACCCGTGGCCGCCTGCCTGGTGAGGGCAGCTCCTCCGTTATGACTTGTGTGCAAAATTTGAGGTCAATTGGACGAGATTTGATAGGTTTCAGCGTTATTTATAGAATTTAGAAATTTTGAAGTTCATTAGGCTTAAATCCGTGTGTAATTCGTGTTTTGATATTGTTTTACGTGATTTGAGGATCAGACTAAGTTCGTGTTGGGTTATAAGACTTGTTGGTATGTTTGGCTGAGGTCTCGGGGGCCTCAAGTTGATTTCGAGTGATTAACGGTCCAAGTTTGATGTTTGAAGAGTTGTTGAAGTTTGTTCCCTTCTGGTGTAATCACACCTGCGGAGTGGTAATTAGAAGTGTGAGCCCGCAGAATCAGGAAGGAGCCGGTAGAAGCGAAAGAGAGGGGACTTGGCAGTGGCCGCAGGTGCGAGGTCTTTTCTGCACCTGCGAGGTCGCAGAAGCAGGATTGTTGCGCAGAAGTGTTTCCGCAGAAGCAGATAGGGAGCACAGGTGCGGTACCTGGGAACTTGAGTGATTTCCGTAGATGCGGACATTTTTGCGTAGGAGCGGTTCCGCAGGTGCGAAAGGCCTGGGCAGAAACTATAAATACGGGATTTCGAGATTTTTCACCATTTTCATCACTTTGAGCTCGGACTTTGGAGATTTTTGAGAGGGTTTTTGAAGGGATTACTGAGGTAAGCTCCTTCTATTTTTTTTCTTCAATAATGATGTTTCTCTTCTGATTTTACACCTAGTTGGTGAGCTTTTGAAGTAAAATTTGGGGGTTTAGGGTTAAGGATTTCGAGAGTGAATTTTGGGAATTCGGATGACCAAATGGTATAGGATTTTGATAAATTTAGTATGGTTAGACTAGTGAGTGAATGGGCTTTCAGATTTTGTGACTTTTGTCAAATTTCAAGATGTGGGCACGAGGTCGGATTTGAGTCGATTTTGGATTTTGGGCTATAATCTCTATTTTTTCTTGTGGAATTGATTCCTTTAGCCCGTATTGATTGCATTGCTATTTCTAGTTAGATTTGTTGACATTTGGAGGCCGACTCTCGAGGCAAAGGCATTTTGGAGTAGCATCTTGCTTGGATTGAGGTAAGTAACAATTATATATCTGGTCATGAAGGTATGAAACACCGAGTTTTATGTCATGTGATTACTTTAGAGATGACGCACATGCTAGGCGACATGCGTGTGGGCGTGTGGGCATGTACCGAGGGGATTGTGACTTGGTCCGTCCCGTGAAACTATAAAGTTGAATATCTCGTTGTTAGCTATATGCTCTCTATGTGTTATAGAAGTTTGATTGTAAATCATGTTAGAAATCATATTTAGGCTATGTGTTGGTATTTTTGGGTCCCACAGAGGTCGTGTTACATGTTAGTTGCCTATTAAATGCTATTTTTACTTAGTCACTATTTTTACTCGCATATCATATCTCGGTCACTGTTATTCTTATTGATACATCATGTTATTGTTATTTGGGTTGATTTTTCTGATTTCTGAGAGCACGAGAGATTGGAGGGATTGATGATTGAGTGAGTCCGAGGGCCTGATTGTGAGGATATTTATGGGATCGGACTGCATACCGTAGCATGTTTCACTGATTTATGCCATGATTGGACTGATATAGCGCTTGGCCTGTAAGAGCCCCTCCAGAGTCTGTACACATCCCCAGTGAGCACAGGTACCTACTGAGTGCAAGTGCCGAGTATCGAGTGTTGAGTGATCGTGAGTAATGAGTGACTGAGGGGAATGAGTGATTGTGAGGTTGGAGTGAATGGGAGGACTGAGTGTTGGTTGCTCAGAGACGTTGTATATGATTTCATTGTTGATGCTTAGAGTTGCCCTATATCATTGTTTTGAAAACTTCTGAAAGATGTTTTATCCGGTTTTCACTTGAACTTGACTTACACTAATTGATTTGACTTGATTTTACCGGATATGGGAAGCATGTCTATTTTTCTTGCTGAGACTACTGAAAATGCATTAGAACTGTGTAGCTCATCACTATCTTTCAGTTTCTTATTTATTTTTGTTACGTACTGAGTTGGTTGTATTCACGCTACACCCTGTACTTCATGTGTAGATCGAGGAGTTTCTGGACACGGAGGGTGTTGATAGTTTCTCGTAGCTGATCATTGGAGATAGCGAGGTAGATGCCTGGCATTCACAGACCTTGCTTGTCACACCTCCTTTTTCCCGCTTTATATCGGCTTTTACTATACCCCGGGAAGGGATATAGTAATAAAGGAGTTTTTCCATTTTAAGGACAATCGAAACGGGATTCGTTTTTATTAAAGAAATCAGAGTCGCCACTTGGGAGATTTATGGTGTCCCAAGTCACCGTTTTGAATCC